>JAQLOL010014822.1:0-10277 GCA_029783665.1 Naso thynnoides
GCCCAGGTTCTTTACACATTGTGAAGGTTTAAAATCTTGTAGTTTTGGTAAAAGTTTCTCTCTCTGGCCTTCAGGACCAATGACTAAAACCTCTGTTTTATCCTGGTTGAGCTGAAGGAAATTATCTGCCATCCATGACTTAATGTCTAAAATGCAGTTAAAAAGGGCATCAAGTGGCCCTGTGTCATCAGGAGACACAGCGATGTACAGCTGCGTATCATCAGCGTAACTGTGGAAACTGATGCCGTGCCTCCTGATGACATCCCCCAAGGGAAGCATGTAAAGATTAAAAAGAAGTGGGCCTAAAATTGACCCTTGGGGGACCCCACACTTAATTTCATGCATTCTGGAGGAACATGTATCCATACTTACAAAGAAACATCGATCTGTGAGATGAGACC
The DNA here is from genome assembly GCA_029783665.1 of Naso thynnoides. Classification (NCBI taxonomy): domain Eukaryota; kingdom Metazoa; phylum Chordata; class Actinopteri; order Acanthuriformes; family Acanthuridae; genus Naso; species Naso thynnoides. Next base: position 402 of record JAQLOL010014822.1, read on the forward strand.
GAAACCAGTTAAAAACAGAACCAGAGAGGCCGACCAGGTGCTTTAGTCTGTTTAATAAAATGTGACGGTCTACTGTATAAAAAGCGGCACTCAGATCCAGTAGAACCAGGACTGTCAGTTTGTGGTTATCTAAATTACACCTGGTGTCATTTAAAATCTTTAAACGTGCTGTCTTGGTACTGTGGTTCATTCTAAAACCAGATTGAAATTTAACTAACTAACCCTAACCCCAACAAAACAAAAAAATCAGCTATTGTAGCAGCATACTATAACAATTAACTTAACTGCAGCGGCTAATACTACACAATATCCCACAGGAAAAGTTTTCAGTTTCACCCACAAATGTGGCTAACTGTGATGAACCTTTTCTGAAACAGAACTTTGACTTTCTCTTAAAGTCTGACATCAGATAGAGAGTGGGGCAGAGTAAAGAAACAAACACACCGAAGAAACAAAGAGACTCACTCACTCAGTGAAGAACTTCCACTCGCCAATGGCTTTTTTGTAGGAAGGGGTCAAATCTTGCTCATGAATGGAAACTTGGAGAATTTCTGTTTGCAGTACTGACAGAAGTGTGGAAATACACTCTGGGTAAGTGAGGTGCAGAGCGTAGTAATATGCCATGAGGCAGAGCAGTCCCTCATTAAACCTCTCAATGTTGAACGTGGTCACTGGCATGTTTCCAATGGCGATCATGCAGTTGACCTCAGAAACAATGACAACTTGACAAGACATTGGTCGCTGGCGCAGGAAACCATCAGGATCCTCTGAAGTCTAGATGACACAAATCAATGTAGAGGATTAGAAAAACATCACAAGTCATACACACTCCGACCTGGTCTAGGACATCGGTGAAATCATAACTGTTCTTCAAAACATATAGTCACAGTAACGCCTGAGAGGGAGAAGATGTAGTGTCATTGTTGAGCACTGCAAATACTGAATGCACCACAGCTAGTTCCAGTGAAGTTAGTACTACAACAACTACACTATGGAGAACACTTTCCCTTTGGATCTTTTGAAATGGTAAAAGTTTATCTCAAAGTAATTAAACCTGACATAAAATGTATGTGTGAAAAACTGGAGCATATAGTATGAAATATTGCAATAAGTCTGTAAATGTCACCGTAAGGACATGGAAAAGAGCCTCGCTGCTTCAGCCCAGCTTCTTAGGTGGCATGGTGCTGGACGGGAAGAGCAGTGGCAGGGCTCTGAACACAGCTGTGATGTGCTCCACTGGTTTAATGGAAAAGGCACAAAACAAGGTGGTACCATAAATAACTTATCATGACACATTATTATATGAAATGAACAAGACAATGTATTGTGACTTCACCTCCATTCAATGTTTTAGGAGGCTTCATGGCTTTCTTCATCACCCCATAAAAGTGGACCTTTGAATAGAAGGTTTCCCATCTGCTCTTCATCTCAGAGATGTTGGTGGGTTGGATGACTTGCTGCAGCTCATCCAGCACCTAAAAAATAGATTCAGATACAGGAATAAAATACACTGAAAAAAAAGTTCACTGCTAGTCCTTGTCAAACATTCTGATGACTAATGTTCTTCAAAAAAGATCTATAATGTCTAAGACATATGAACATTATGCCAATTATGGGATGCTAAAATAAGTCCTTGGAGGGGCTGAAAATGTGGACTGAATAGGACCAACATTACTTATGTGATCCAGTTCTCAGAAACATGGGTAAGCCTCTAGAATCTTTGCTGGTCTGTCTTGCTCCCTTAAGACATCAGAGGTGATGAAGTGTCTTTGAGACTCAAATTCCAGGTTCAGAAAATGCGTTACCACCGCTTCGTTTGTCTCTGTTTGGACTTGCACATGTCTTGGAGGGTCTTGTAGTGTCTTGCTTGGGTTTTCTGGCTGTCCATGAAGTCAGCTGAACCAGCTGACGACATTAGAGGGAAGTTATGGTGGAAAGAGGATATGAGATTTCCAAACTAACAAGTTGTCAGTACAATGAATCTCAGGACGTGGCAGGAATTAATTAATGTTCATGTTACTTGATATAAAAGCAAAACATTGGACAATAGAATACATAGGCTTTTGGACAGACACTGAAAGATTCTGAAGCTGCTGAATGTCCAGTGTATGTCATGTGAATTAACTCAGCCAAAATGATGTTTAATACAATACATACATGTTTCATCACTGCTGTCCTGGCTCTGCAGTGGGGTGCTAGCTCTAGGTGACGGATCCAACACTGGGATGCCCACGGGACTAACAGGTGACCGTTCCAGAATAATGGTGGATGCACTGGAATCTCCATCATAGTCAGTGGTTGAAACGTCTGAATTGACTTCCACATCTTGTCGTGGTTTCTTTGAAGGAGGAACTGTGGCCTTCCTTGGACTTCTGACATTTGAGAGTCTCTTCAAGAGCTTTTTAGCAACATGCTCCTGCAAGGCATACATAGTAAACATTAAAAAATGACAAGAGACCCAAGCTTTCTTATACTGTAATTATAGTTTTCAGCAAAGCCTAGCTGCATTTTAACCTTCTGTTATGGTTTAGCACTGTATGAATAGAATTTAGCAAAACCTTACATTTAACATCATACCATTGACAAGCAAAAGGGACAAAACTCTACTTACCCAATCACTGTTTGAAGACCTGTCTTTTATCATTGAAGAGTACTCCACCAATCGCTTTGCCATGGCATTCACCTCATGTTTAGTGGAGTATCTGCAGTCCACTGTGGCTCTTGCAATAGAAATCATACTAGTCATAGTGTTTCTTATGAGTCGGCAGAAGAGCTCCTTGGATAAGGCCACATTACGCTCGGTCCCCAGCCGTTTCTGCTCAAAGTAGGAGCGTCAGACCTGTTCAAGCTCACTGTCTGTGAAGACTATGTACTCTGGGTTGGACATAGTCACAAATTTAGGGGAACTGGCCTCCTCTTTTGAAAGGTCGCTGCCTCCAGTGGGGGGTGACTGCTGAATTTCAGGAGCCGTATCCACCTACAATACATTTACACAAACATTTCATAGAGTATTACTATCTTTTAGTGGATTAAAAAAACTTGGAAAAAGCACTTCTTTTCATTTTATATCCACTGTTGAAAGGGACTCAAAGCAGAAATGTCTAAAATAATTAAATATATTGGAAAATCTGTTGTACTTTTAAAGCAATATTCCATCGTTCAAGCATAATCCACTCGATATGTACTCAACTCTATGCTGATGTGAGGATGGGTGAAGATCTTCAGTTCACAAAACAATCCTGGAGCACAGATAAAATGTGAAAAAAAGAACACAAAATGTCTCCATCCTGCTCGTGTGGTGTAATCCAAATGTCCGTGAGCCACAACATGAAAATTTAACGGCAAAAGATGCCATTTACACCATGTTTTTAGCCCAAATGTCAACTGTAGCCTGCCAGGTAGCATGTAAATATGGCGTCGATGTATCACAAGACTTCATATATCGCTTAATGGATGCAAGTGTGAAGTCTTGCGTTTTGTGTTGTTTTTTTTTTTTTACATTTTATCCGTGGTCACCATTCACTATAATTAGCTGCAAGGCTGTTTTCTGCTGAAACTCCAGGATTGTTTTGTGAACTGAAGATCTTCACCCATCCTCACATCAGCATAGAGGTGAGGACATAGTGAGTGGATTATTCTTGAACAATGGAATATCGCTCAAACAGTTCTGTCATACTGTGACAGACAGACCTGACCTTTCCATCTTTATTCACAACGAGTCATATAGCCCGGCGCCTCAAGAAATTTTCTGGACCAGGAAACAGATCTTTGTTGTCATCACAGGAAAGTGAAGGTAGTAAGTCTTCTCCAATATTAGCAGCAGCAATATAGACAAGTTACAGTCAGTACCAAGAAGCTGATGTTATCATTGGATTCCTTCAGATGTGAACATAGCAGGTGAGGATATTTCGCCAACTTAATACCCTGACACCTCTTGTACAATTAGCATTGTTTGGACAGTTTGCTCAGTCTTGCGACATTTATAAATGAGATATATCTATGTGCGATATATCTATATGAGTGCACATGCGCCGAACGGCAGCACAGTAGCTTCTGACTGTTTTTTCTCTATTTACCTAACTTTAGCTATCCTCCTTTTTATGATTGCCTGACTTTTTGTAAGCAATTTTGTTAAGCTGTGCCCTCTCTAAACATGCTGATAAAGAGAGTTTTGGTCTGTTTTTTCGTCATGGAAGTAACTTTTTTTTTTTTTTAACAATTTCCCCCTGGGGAACAATAAAGTATTTCTGATTCTGATTCAAGCCATGCAAACTACAGAAAGAGTGAGAATAATGCCCTGCTAGATAAAATGCATTCACGTGTCACATCATTTTGTAATGCTTGATTGACAATGATTTTTTTAAAATTTTACTTAAATACATTAGACCTACAAGATTTTGCTATAGCAGTTTTAAACAAGCGTGTTACAGATTTAATAAGTAACACTCAGGCGCCTTGGACTGATGTATTGATGTAACATTACATATGAGACAAACACAATCAAAATGAGAGTAATGTGCTTTGGGCCAATATCTTAACAGCTGCCGTTTTACAATTGACCAGGTATTACTGTATTTTCAGCATTTACAGCCCTTAATAATAAGAAAATACAACGAAGTCCCAAAGCCTAATTAGACTTCACCTTTTTTTAGATGAGAATCATCATGCACCAAGCCCTACCAAGTTCTAGTTCGTTTTTATGTCATTTAGCCCATTAGCCTCTCTGACACCGGGAATCCACAATTTGTTAAGCTAGGTTAGCTATGTAAAATATAACATCCGTAAAACATAAAAGTAACCCCTGGAGCATACCTCTGAGTGTGGCAATTGAAATATCGTCCAGTTTATCCATAATTCGACTCCACTGATATCCACATATGACACTGAAGTATGCGCAGGCGGTTTTTTTCAAAATGCAACAGACTTCATATGGAAAAAAAAGAGCGCAAACCAGTGGATTGTACCATCTGCAAAGAGGGAGCGGGGGTGGGCGCTCAGCCTAAATAAGTTTCTTTTGCATTTATACAAAGTATATTTACCTAAATAAATTCATATTGCTTTATAATTATTAAAATTGGGTCACATGTACGTCATCATTAATAAATGGCAAAACGTTCCTGTCCTTATTAGGCACGGAATTATGGTACATACCCTTGGTATCAGGCACAGCATTTAAAACATATGACAAATCTTTTCCCTGATAACAACATTACCCCAGAACAGCATTACTTGATTCATGCTCCATCGCAGATAAAATTCCTGGGACCAATGGTCCGTCACATGTGCATGAGATTTGAATCAAAACATTGTTTTTTCAAACAGTGGGCCTCAAAAATAAATTTTAGAAATGTTTGTAAGTCTTTAATAAGGCATAATCAAATGTATGAATGTTGTCAAAATGTAAGTCATTCTGAACACCCAATTTTTTTTTAATGAGTGTGCATTGGGACCAACATCAGAAATACGCAATATGTCATATTTAAAAGAAAAAATGAGGGCTTTCCTTGGAAATGATTACATAAACAATGCAGTGTCTGTTAAATGGATTACTCTAAATGGTAATAAATATATATGGGAGAAGACATTACTTGTGACTGCTGTTAATTCCAATGATTTACCTGAATTTGGACTTGTGAGCAATATCTATGTAATTAACTCATTATTATATTGTTTTGAGTTTCTGCAGCATAATGCTGTTTGTTATGATAGAAATTACATGGCATATACAATAGAGATTCCAAACATGGCACAAGCAACTGAACTAATAACGGCTGATAGTCTGGCAGATTTCACTCCATATTACAGTTATACTCGCAAGGATGTGACATATGTTCCTATGAAATATTATCTGGGAGATGTGCTTGGGCTGCACAGAGCCTCATCTGATGAACTGTAAAAGGCACACTGTTGTGTTGGCCTCTCATAGACAAAATTACTTGGTTTTTTTTGTTGTTGCATTATTGTTTCTTCTTTTCATGTATCAAAATAACTTTAATCTGAATGATAAAATAGCAGATCATCAATTAATTAATAGCAGTCTATGCTGATGCTTGCAGGATCCTGCTGCATAAACCACATTCATCGCTACATTGTGATTCAGAATGCAGTTGAGTAAAGGGTCATTCTTTTTTGGTCATTTTATTTTTTTTGTGAGCCATGCAGTTTTTGTCCAGCATGTTTATTTGTATTATGTTGTATGTTGTATAGACCAGCCTGCTGTCATCTTAATATGTTAGATATGAAGCAGCAGGTTCTGCCAGGTTCAGATGGCCTGAGAACACATAACCCTAACCCTAACCCAAATGAAACTAACCCTAACCCTTTAATTGTTATTTTTTCTTGGCATTCTTAAATTGAGAAGTTGTACAAGTGGTCTTGCTCTTAAAATAAGGCAAATAATCTTGTTACTCCAATGGGTTTTATTGTAAAACATTTTTATACCCTGTTACTGGTTCATTCTAGCTCAAAATTAGCCGGAATATCTTATTAAGAAAAAGTTAGCCATACTTTCTTTAAATGAGATTATTTTTCTAATGCAAAACATGCTTGACAAGATTAATTTTCTTTTTGGACAAAAAATGAGACTTGTTTCCTTGATACAAGGCTCTTTTACTTTCTTGAAATTCCTTTTTTGTGGTGAGAAAGGCCCAGGTTGTTTACATGGCATGGTTGGCTCCAAGGAATTCAGTCCGGCATTCATGACGGACAGAGCTGACTTCACCTCCAGCAGTGAAGACAGGATGGATGCGTTGGTGGAGGGGCCGGGATTGGACTGCCTCGGCCTCTTGGAGGGAACAGCGAGCTCGGGTCTGGGAGAGGCAGGAGCCGGGTGGGGAGTGGCCTTGCCCTCTCTACTGGGAGGACTACCAGCCACATCACCAGCACCCGGTTCCTGGGCACCAGCGGAGGCATCCTGGATAAGGAGGAAAGCAAAGAGCTCCTCATGGCTAATGCTAGCCGGGACTGTGACGCCATGAGCATACAACTCCTCAAGAATGTGGTGCACAGGCCACCCAGCAAGCTGCTTGCCGGTGACATGGGGCTTCGGCAAGGACGATGTGTGTCCGAGCCATCCCCACAGCGAACCTCGGTGGAGCCAACCTGGATTTCAGTAAAGAAACCCACCTCATCCCCTGAAGACTGAGACTCATCATCAGAGTTGGAGATGGCCAGAGACATTGTAAACAAGAGAGCCAACAGGTAAGACAGCAAGTTACTGTTATTGCTTAAATAGTCCACCAGATTGAGAGTGTGCATTTGATAGATAATTTAATACGAATATTTAATACGTTATTAATATAAATGAGACATGTTACACTTAAAGTAGTTCATGTTTATTCTTAGTAGGTTTTTACACTCTATTTCATTATATTTCCTACTAAGTGGAGGCACCAAATAATTTATGTAGCTACTTACCTTATCTCTGAAAGAAAGGGAGTCTTCTCATTAGTTACATTTAATTAGTACAGGTTAATATGGCACCATAAAAACAAACTAAGAACCCAGAGCCCCGCCAAAATATTAAAGGTGATTCCGAAGCAGTGTTTTTTTCTCATTTCATGGGGCGGGTGCTACGCACTGTCAGAGTACATCTACTAAATTGTTTGTTTTTGCCACTGCAGGCTCAGATTGTTAGTATCTGGCATTATACAGAGATATGTCTTTCTTTCGTTGAAGAGTCTTAATGTCCAGAAAAATCTCCCATCTCTCCTGTCACAGACTCTAAACTCATTACATTTGCAGAAACAGTGTCATTGTCATGTCAAACATAACCTGACAAAATCAGATAAAACAACGAAAAGCTCACAACATTATTGGCTTACCCTTGCACTGTTAAAGTAGACCCCAAGTCACCATGTCAGGTTAGAAAATCTTCTGTCTCTCTACAGAGGCGGGAAGTACTTTTACTTCGTTATATTGGGCTACACACCATTGCTACTTTTACTTGTCAATAGTTTATTTTTATTTAGAATTTTTTTATTATTATTTATTGATTAGCTGTGTTCTTATGGCGATTGTCCGACAGAAAGAGCTAGATAGCCGCAGCAGGCTCAGCAGCACCGCGAAATGAACAGAGGTGTGGCCCCACCCTTTCCACCATGACACATGTTCATCCCAGCATCCAGTGTCTGTTTGCCTTTCAAACAACAATGGAAATCTCGAGCTTCAAAAATGGCCCATCAAATCTAAGACAGCATGTGATGCTAATTAATTAGCTAGTTTAGCTAGTGGCTTTACCACTAGTTAGCTAACATTACACTAATTAATAAAGTGCGAGTTAACAACTGACTGTTTCGCCAAGTTAATACATTCAAATCTACATTGCAACTTGCTAACTGCAAATATAGTCTAGTTTATGGTTTTACGTGGCCAAACAAACACTTTTGCAACACTAATTTGGCCACAAATGTGATTTTATACGACATTTTTGTTACTACAGGCATTAATGCAGTACTGTTTCCCATGTGTTTGGTAATGTTATCTCTAATATCATGAACTTAATGTGCCTGTAAAGAATGCTAAGACTGTAGGTTAATAAACTTTATATGACTAGATTATCATCTATTAAATAAAGACATGATCTCTTTTGCATTTATCTGTATCACTGCACCTTTTGACTTGTTCTGTGACCTAGATGATCAAGTTTTTTTTATATTATCAGTTAAAATATTAAAGCAGATAGTGTCAGTTTTTCCCAAGCAAGCACGTTTTTTCATGAAACCTGTTGTGAGGCTGTTCTGATACCACAGTAGTGCAGATGTTTACTTGTGAAGAGGAATAGTGCCTCACCTGAAACTATTGTTTGTAACCTCAACTAGGAGTGAATTGACAAGTTTTGACCATTTAAATTAGTGCAGCCCAAAGTGAGGCTGGTGGGCCAAAGTTAGCAGGCCATAAGCTTCAGTTTGGCCCTCCAAATATGTCATAATTATGAAGTAAAAACTAAAAATGATTAAATAAAAAGTCAGTAAGAGGTAAAAGTCATTATAAGAGAAGTCTTACAAGAAAAATTCACTTATACAACATAAAACTTCATTAGTATGACATAAAATTCATAAACAAGTCCTAAAGATGATAAAAAAAATTAAAAACTGGATAAAATGTCATTAACATGAGACAAAGTCAGGATTATGATTTAACATTTATAAGTGAGATGAATATAAATAAGACATAAAAGGTCAACAGTATGAGATAAAGTGTCAGCATATTTCTCATGATTTGGATTTGGGAAAAAATCTCATAACTATGATTAACCACAGACATGTCTTTTTCAATTTAAAGTGTTCATAAATTCCTTTTGTTTACAGGTTAAAATGTGCTTCTATTTTTCCTTTTGATACACGTGTATTTTTCTCTTTTTATTTCAACAGCAAATTCACCCACATAAGTTGCAACACTACACAGACTGCTTTTAAAATGGCAGGAAAAGAAATTCCTCCTCTGCCCCAATGGATTAACCTCACCTAAAAAATGCAAAAATAAGCAGCTTTACGATGACTGTGCCTCGGGTGAGGCAAGCAAACTTTGACAAGGCTTGACTGGATTTCATCTGTGAAGGCAGCCATCCCCTCTCTGTTGTTGAGTTTTTTGTTGAGACCTTAAAACCTCACTGCACAGTCAACAAAGTGGTTTAACAATAGGCTGCAAAAAGGCTGTAGTAGCTGCAAAAGCAAAATGAAGCATGATAATTAAGAAGCTGACTTCAGTCAGCCATGTCGTTACGATCACTGATTGCTGGATGACCAGACAACAAAGTTAATTGGGAGTCATGGACATGTAAGCTCCACCAGCGTGTGTTTGCACCAAGTGGCAACCCCCCGTGACGTCACCCATTGGTTTGCGAAGACCGTTTTTGAAGCCTCGAGTCTAGCTTAC
>JAQLOL010014823.1:0-10277 GCA_029783665.1 Naso thynnoides
CAGTAACTTGGGACTTGCTTGAGACTTGAAGGTTAAGACTTGAGACTTGCTTGTGACTTGCATGTATGTGACTTACTTCCACCTCTGGTAAACTGTCACATTAAAACAACTTAACTTTAAAAACTTGTTATACAATGGGTAGACAGATGACCTCAATTTCAAAATTAAAATGTTGCAAATCACACATTATTCCATTTTGAGGGGAAGATTTGATTTTTTGCTTGTTTCTCTCATCAAGTCATGCAGTAGGCCTAATTATTTTACAGGTATTACATACTGCAGCCACTTGATGTCACTGTAAGCTATGTTGAAGCAAAAATGTCCTGGGGCCTCATTTATCAACCGTGCGTAGAAAAGGTTCTAAATTCTGTCGTAGGAATGAAACTTAGAATGTGTGTATGTACAAAAAAATCCATTATTATTAAATGTGCAGACACCTGATGTACGCACACTAGTAAGTAATCAGTGATGATAAATCCCACCTGTTCTTAAGTACCATGCTCGTGCATGGTTAGGGTCATTTGCATTCAGAAACGCCTCCAGTTGACCATATATGGTAGCAGCAATCCCTTTAATAATACGTGAATGGATTTTTCCCCTCACCGAAATCATGGCGAAGAGGAATTTCTCCGAGATTGAGGTACTAGTAGGAGAAGTTGAAACAAACCAAAAAATGCTGTTTGGAACACTAAATGCAGGCGTGACCAACAAAAGACAAAATGCTGCGTGGGAGAAGGTAACAACTGCTGTTAATTCTGTTGGGTCAGAGGAAAGATCACTCTCTGAAATAAAGAAGAAATGGTTTGATATCAACATCAGTGCCAAAAAACGCATCACAGCCCACAGACACGAAATATCTGTAACTGGAGGAGGACAAGCAACGACCCCGCTATCAGCCATGGACACCCGTACTGCCAGCGTCATCGGGGACACGGCACTATGTGGCATTATTCCTCATGGAGATACAGACACTCTCCCAACAGAACCAGCTGGACCGTCGACCAGCCACACTGCAGGTAAAATAAAAAGCTGGGCTCAAGTGTTTCATAAACATTTATTTAGACAGTTTCATTTGTGAATTTGAATTAAGGGAAACATGACAATAATGTGATGTTTCCTCAATAACTCAGAAAATCAAGCCAGTCCGCCCTGCGCTCAGGAGCCGGAGGCGGTGGAGGAGCCGGGGGAGTTGGAGGAACAGGAGCAGCCGGGGCCATCCAAAACCCATTCGGTGCGTCCTGGAGGGGCGAGGGTGCTGACGGAGGCAGTGCTGCAAAATCAACAAGACGCCACCAAATCCATGAATGAAATCAAGGATCGACTGACCAACATCGCAAATATCTGCTTGCGCATCGCAAATGTTACATGAATAAACTTTAAAATGTTCAATGATGTTGAGATTACTTTCCCGCGCACACTTTCGATCTGAAATCTCTCCCTTCCCAAAGATCGGCTAACAGGCGGACTTACCTAAAATCGCTGTATGATCCTCTCTCTTGTTTGAATGGCAGCGGCATTAGGGGGTGGGAAACGCTCTGCGTCGGGCATGGGCTCGTCTGCTCTGGGGGGTTCCTGCAGAGGGACGCCTTGTCTGATGGCTAAGTTGTGAAGCGCACAGCAAGCCAATCTGGTGTGGCAGACTTTGTCAGGCTTATACTGAAGTGTGCCCCCCCGCGCTGCACAGGCACAGCCATCGGCCTTTCAGCAGGCCTATTGCGCGCTCAACGACTGTTCTTGAGCGCGCTCGGGCCCAGTTGTAGTGCTGCTCCTGCGGGGTCCTCGGGTTGGCTGCGGGGGTCATCAGCCACGGCTTTAGTGGGTATCCCTGATCACCTATAGAGATGTTATAATAAACCATACGAAGCCCAGAAAATCATCTCGAAATGTTGTAACACTTGCCAATAAGCCAGCCATCTTCAACAGCTCCTGCTTGGAGGCGCGCACCCACAGAGCTGTTCTGCAGAAATGAGTCGTGCGTTCCTCCGGGCCACCGGGCAACAACGTTTAACAGAGACATAGTTGTATCGCAGATTATTCGTGCTTTGATTGAATGAAATCCTTTCCTGTTCACGTAACTGAATTCATTGTGTGATGGTGCTTTTATTGCGATGTGGGTGCAATCTATGGCTCCAATTAAGTTTGGGAATCCGGCGATGGTGTGAAATCCTCGTTTAATTTTGGCTTGTTGGTGGTCTGTATGGGAACTGGATGTAAGTCGGGGCCAGAGAAATTATTGCATCCAACACTGCCGGCATGATTCTGCTTAGGGTTGGTGGCGAAATGCTGCATATGTCTCCAATCTCTCGCTGAACTGTTCCAGTGGACAGGAGCTGGATGTGCACTGGGATGGCTTCGGTGCGTTATGTCTCTCGCTCCAACATGGGTTGTAAATCACGGCGTAAATCAATCAGTTTGTCTTTGGGGAAGCGGTACTTGCTGAGAAGCCACTCTGTGCTCTCACTGAACGGATCAGCACGCTCTTTGAAAACGCACTCCCTGCGGAGCGCACGGTTCTCCAAATCCTCCAATAGTGCAAGATAAGCCATGGTACCTTATTTCAAGTTTTCTTTCCAGGTTGTCCCAACACAGCTGTCTTTTATAGCTTGTCACATCAATTATTCAAAATGTCTGCTAAATTACTAATTGAGAATTTTTATTAATTAGAGGAAACAGGGAACATGTGTGAAGTTTGAGATTGCTGAACACTGTGACTCTCTGAATGGGTTCTATTTGTAGTTTCACTGTTCTACCACTAGGTTTTGTGTGTAAGCATGGTCAGAGTTGTGCTTAAATTTACACACGTTCCTAAGCACGAGTACAAGTTGATAAATTCCATACTTTGCGTGGGAATGTTCTTACGCACTCATTACGCACACATCTGTGCGTACGCACGGTTGATAAATGAGGCCCCAGTTTGTTGCTGTTCTTATATGTAATACAGTGAAATGTTGCCCAGCCACAACCCTGATATGGAGGAAAACCCCTAATAAAAGATTCAGAATGGATGTTTATATTCTTTTGCCTCATTTTAAGTTTCCTCAAAGGAAAATTAGCACTTTTTGGGGTAAAATTTAGCCTTTTCCTCCAAAATCCTGATGTAAGGCAAGAGCATAGATGCTTTTCCCTTCCCTGTGCGTTCAGTTGGTTGCTAGGTACCCGCCCTCCCTAGTAATAGGAAGGCGCCTTTGCTGCCATCTGAATTGACTTGCACATTCATCACCACACTATGAAATAATATTATTTTTTGTCATTTTTGGAACATAACTGCACTGGGTCAGAAGCGCTGTGTCACACCACCAGACAAAGTATTTCCTCTGTATTTAATCCCACAATGACAATGTTTCTGTAACGTGGTAAATATGCAGGTCGCACCACGTAGATGGAGCGCGTTGAAGATTTTTGAATTTGTTTTGGGGGACTGAAGACGTCAGCAAAGGTGTCTCCGTATTACTTCCATTGAACGTGCAAAACTGCTCACATGGGGCAGTAGTGACCTACTGAATACTTAGAGAAGGAAAGGCATCTGTGTTCTTGTCTTACATTGGGATTTGGGGGTAATGAGCTAAATTCCAAAAAAGTGCAGTTTTGACCGAAATCAAAGCTAATCTCAAAATGTGTTTCTATGAAATTCAACTGTCCCTCCCAAAGCAGAGATGGACTAAAAATCAACTGTATGTGCTCATCCCATCCTGTTGTCTCCTGCAGATCTTCACCTCGGTGTCCACCACTGTCCTGCTTCGGCTTTACTCCGCTAATTCATGAGTGCTGAGACATGAACTAGAGAAGAAGGACGGATAACCTGTGAGCCAGAGGAGCTGAGGGATTGAGATCAGTCTGTCTGTACAGTGGGTCACTCTGGGAACAGCCGCAGATCACCTCCTGCTATCTTTAACCTGATTAGCAGCAGGTTATGTTGCAAAGAGATCTATCAGGTGTCTGTGAGTGTTTGAGCCGCCTCACCTTTTTTTGCCGTAGGAATCGAGGAGGCTGGTTCCCGTTAAATCTAATTTAATGCTCGAGGTGCAGCTGTGTGGAGGTAGAAAACAGAATTTGTTCAAATTCGAGGATGTCAAGGAGAAACCTGATGTCAGTCTTTGTTTGAGGGTCATCCACCGGGTGAGGGTGGATTTAAAGAGATGCACTCCAGACATAGAAGAGCTTATCACCCACAGCCACACAAATAGAAACCTGCTGTGCTACTTCAGTCGTCTAAAGGACCGAGTAATCCTCAGTGTGAAATGTTGAGTCACACCTGGCGTGGACAGAACGGACACGCAGAGTGTCTAAAAACTGTGGGTTAAATTTTACATCTTTGCTTTTTGTTTTTGTTATTTTATGTCACCAAATTGACCATTAGGCCTTTTGACAGCTTGACGCATCATATTAGTTAAATGATGGATGTAAATATCAAATTAATGATGGTTGAATTCCATTTAGTTGCTTCAGTTTCAGGGTGTTTGCATTGTGCTTTCTGGCCTGCTGTAAAGACTTACTGGGTCATTCATTAATAATGTTAATAGTGTCACATGCTTCTCCTACCATGACAAATCAAAATGCTGCGAAATAAATTCAATTGACAGAATAAATGGTAGAAACTTGAGATCGATATATATTTGAAAGCCTGAGATGGATGACTCTTGAGGTCAACCTTTGATGGGCTTTTGGGAAATATTTCAGCAGTTATTAAGATGGATTGCCATGGATCTTAAATAATTGGCACAGTCATGTTCCCCTTTGGATAAACCAAGCATGCTGGTAATTTGTCTAACACTTTGTTTTATGACCAAATATCGGCAAAATTAATGATATTCCAATCAGTTTCAACTGCACTTTGTATTCAGAGCTAATTAGCAAATGCTAGCATGCTACCATGCAAAAATAACATGGTAAAAAGTAAATATATATTCCTGCTGAACATTAGCACGTTAACACTGTCAGTGTGTGCATGTCATGAATGCATTAGAGGAAGTGAATACAGTACGCAAAGATGGCCGCCAGTTCAAACCAACAACAACTGCTCACCCAGCACATACGCCGCAAAAGTTTTCGGACTTTCGGGTTTACTTCCTGGTTATGCAGCCCACTTAATATGCGCAGTCAAGTTTCCCAAAGCCAGGCCCCGCCCACAAGTTCCCGCTCGGCCCATAGACTTTACATTGTGGTGACGTCACTGATTTTTAAATCGCATTTAGTTAAAGTTTTACAAATACAAAACCTCCACGGATTAAAAATTCAGAATAGAAAGAGTCCCAACTGAGCTTTTTTTTTCTTTTTGGCAGGTCGAGGTGACCTGTCAACAGTTTTACAGACGTCTTTTTTTTTTTTTTTTCACTTCAGCAGCCTATGGGGAAAATGCTTTTTAGGATGCAGTCCAATTTTTTTGCTGCGAGTCACCACCATGCCAGTTTAGAGGCACGTCAGAGCTCGGACGTTGTATCCAGTTTCCTTAATACATCCATGGTGCATGTTAGCCTGCTAAAGCTGGCATTAAGCACCAAGCAATTAAAACAATATTTAAAGCAGATTATACAGACTTTAATACAAAGTCTTTGTGACTGAAAGTTCTGCTAAAAAAAGATTCATCTTCTCATGTTTACACTGTGTAAAGAGAAAGCCTCTAGTATGTTGTGAAAGAGCAGTCTGTCATCCACCAGATCCTTTTTAATAAAGTTGAATAAACAAGAAATGGTGCATTTGGTATGACAGGCTCTATTTTGTGATAGCAATGTGTACTTGTGCTCAGTTTCCATGTGAGCGACGGGTGCTGGTAATTTCCCCGCGTGAAAGGAGACGGAATGTTTACCAGCAGACACGAGATGCTTTCTGTTTTCTCCTCACGTCAACGCTGCCTCACACACAAACGCACTCTCACAGCCACTCAAGAGATACAAGCTGAAAGGAGTCAGACAAGATAAGAGCAGTTCCCCAAATCCCTCGCTCACTTAACAGCTCTGTGGGAACTTTTTATCAGCAGAATACAATGACCTGAGCTTGGGGAAAAAAAAAAAAGCTAAATATCAAGTTTTGATTCTTAATGGAGTACATACCCCCAATGGGGGCATGCGAGTTGTCATTAAAACAAGGTACACACGGCTGAGTCTAAATGACAGTCAGGCTTAAAGCAAAGAAACTGACCCACTTTGGACCCATCATGAAGTGACACTTAATGTACTGATGGACGGGAGGAAGGAAAGTTTAGACTGCCTGTGCCACTGCACTATTAAAAATGTGACAGCTTCAGTAATGAGGACACTCTTTGCTTGGACTATAGTGGGGCATCTGGCCAGTCTGCCCCCGAGGACGGAGCGGGATGGAAAATATAACGTGTAAAAATAGCCCTCCCTCTTCCCTGCTCACTTACATGTTATTCTCAGAAGTCTTCTGCTTTTTTTTTTTTTTACAGGTCAGGGGAAAACAGTAATGAGACGTATTACATCACACTGAAAGGTCAGATCATTAATGTCACTGCGTGCTGTTACCCTGACTTTCTCTTTCTTTCTTCTAAAATGTCATTATCTGCCAATTCCCTGATGATAGTTTTGTTGTATAAGTGCAAAATATGGGCTGCATGTGTGTGTGTGTGTGTGTGCAATCATGCTTTTATAACAGGGTATGAATGTATATGCGTGTGCATGTGTGCAGCCCCGCAGACCACTGAGCAGCATGAGTTTAAATGTCTATCACGAACGCTTTGTACTGCGAAAGTTACACAACACAATCTTACCTAACTGCTGAGCTACTGGGGAGGATTACGGGGATGTGGTGGGATACTGGGAATGATGTGAATGTGTGGAGGGGTGGGGGTGAGGGTTGTGTTCAGACTAATGTATCAGTTATGCACTTGAGGCTATTAATCGGTGAATAAAGGCTTTTCACAGAATGTGTGAGGGATTACTTCACGTCCTCTATGTAAAGGAGGTCAGCAATTTAGTAAGCGCCGAAGAATTTGTGCTACAGTGTTTGTTTATTTACAGTTTGAACAAGAGTTTGCATTCATGCCAGCCGCTCCGTGAGGCTGCGCGCCGCCCCAAATGCTAACATGAGTGCTCCATGCTCACATGATTATGTTGACGTGCTAATGTTTAGCAGGTTTAATATTTACCATGTTCACCACCTTGCAGCATGTTGGCATGCTAACCACGACTTATTCATTGAATTTAGTGTCCCTTATGGGCGTACGGTATAAGACGCCTTTTTGTTCAATGAAAAACAATGATCAGAGATAAAACAAACAGAAGTAATAAAAAAAAAAAAAGTATGTTAGGTCTATCTCCAGTCAGTACCTTTGACCGAGGTCCTGGCTAAGATCTGGATTTGGTCCCTAGGCGTCGCGCTGTGACTGCCCACTGCTCCTCAGGGTTAGGGTTGAATGCAGAGACTAAATTTTACTGTATGCTGTATATGTGACCAGTAAAGCACCTTTAAATTTTGATTACAACACAAACCACACCAAAGTTCAAACAGGCCTGTGTGCTCTCACCTACATTTTCAGGAGATCCTGATAAGCTTTATTCAAACAACACAGATTGCCTTCTGTTCCAGACACAACATTTGCTAATTTGCATGAAATATAAAGACTAGGTGAGGTGTAAAAAAAAAAGAAATTATTTACTTGATATTGCAAATACAACACAGTGAAACAGTATTTACATCGATTTTAACTTTTTTTAGGCTAATTATTAAGTAATAACGGTTACAGTTGGCCAATACACGGCGGCAAAATTCAACTCTGAAAAGCCTCTTTTGCTTTTTAAATTGTTTCCTAATTTAAAGACGCTTCTTTGTCAAAGCATCTAGAAACAGAAATAAATAGGTCTTAAACTCAAGGTTGTTGGATCGGCTTAATTACGTCTTGAATCTGTTTCGTCTCACATCCATCAGTTCTGTGTCCCAGATGTGTCCCATATCGTGTAACTTCCCTGTTTTGTGATGATTAAAAATGATTATACTCTGCTGTTGAGGCTGATCCGCACTGTCAGATACTGATATATGAGAACCAGTTGCTTGATTAATCCTCTGGTCAATCAACAGAAAATGCATGGAGGGTACTTTATTAGTCATTTCTCAAGGAAAAAAAATGTGTTGGATTCAGGTTGTTTAGATATGCAGCTTATCTGCTTTATCTCATTGTATATGTAGTTTCCTTTCATATTGGAGCGTTTGATGCACAAAATGAGCACTTTGCAGTCTTGCTACCTTAGTTGTGATCAAAAACAAACCTATAGATTGTTCAGAGATAAAAGCAAACATTAGTTGTAGCAGATTTCTGTCTTTATGAATATAGTTATATTAAAAACTGTCAATTTTTTGCAATAAACAGAAATTTGGGAGCAGCTTCAATCAAAGATTGGACAGCATTTCTATGGAGGGTGTGTGTGTTTGCGTGTGCGTGTAGGTGTGTGTGTGTGGGTGTGTGTGTGTGTGTGTGTGTGTGTGTTGAGTTAAGTATTTTGGTATGTGGCAGGAATGTAACAGCGAGAGCTTGTGATGTGCGTAAATGGGTGTGGACTCCGTAACTTGCCCATCAAAGTGAATCCAGTCATCAAATACATATGAATCACTCTGTAATTACACACTTCAGTCTGCAGTTTGCCCTGTTTATAAAGAAAGCTGTTCTTCATCATCACCACACACTCCTCTGATCCGCCTCCGTCCTCTTCTTGCACTCTCCATACTCTCCGCTTCGTCCTCTCTCAATATGCTGCAGCCCTGAGCTGCCTAACGCAGCAGAGCCCGTTTGAGTGTTTGAAAACAGCGGCAGAAATGTAACGACTGAGGCTGAGCACTGAGCAGAGCTGCTGCTGCCAGCGAGAGATAAATGAGAGCCGCTTTTGTTCTAGTTCAGCAGCCTGTCGGGATTTTTTGAACAAACGCAATGATTTGAAGGCACTTTTTTACTCTTTAAAGAAGGAATATGAAAATGCAATAATTATTAAATTTTAAATAAGTGATAATTTAACATAAATAGGAAAATATCCCGTTTTTTAGTGTTTTAAATAATTTTCATTAAGCCCAAAAAAAAGATTTCTAAAGACGTCACATTGGGGTCGTGTGGGTAATTTTTCACAGTTTTCAGTTAGTATATAGATTTAAAACAAGTAATGATCGGCAGTTTATTGAAACTAACAGTTATTGTTAGTTAATGTGCAGATTATCTTCTCAATTTAATACTTTGTCTATTAGATTTAAGAAAAAAAGTTAAACTTGCCCACAACTCGAGGATATTTTTTTCAGTTTTCTTGCTTGTTTAATTGTTTAATTTACTCCGCAGTCCAAAACCCAAAATATTATTTGAAATGCAATCCGACAGTAGTTCTCAAAGTTTCTCTTTACATTTCTAACAAATTTATGACAAAAAAGCTGCTACATTTACAAAACTGGAGCCAATTAATATTTGGCATTTATGTTTGAAAAATACTCTCAAAACATTTATTGTATTTTCAAAATAGTTGTCGATTAATTTTCAGTCAAATGATAATAAAAATTTCTGAAATGAAGCCAGTGAGACTCCACAGAAGAGACACGGCACTTTCTTCTCAGTTATTGTGTTTTATGTAACAGATCCGAGTAAAGTGCTCAAGTTCTTCAGCCTTTAATCTGAACGGTGCAGCAAACTTCCAGCCAGCAGGAGGTAAAAGTAATGATGCCAGGAAACATCACTGGTCTCTCAAACATTTTTTTCACAGCCTGAGACAAGTGTCAAACAAAAATACAGTAAATCTACGTCGCCATGCAGCGTGTTTTAATCCAGATGTGGAGTTTCACGTCCTCTGGGCATTAGATGACATCACTGCTGCAGGGTTTTAGAGCGCTGGTGAGAGTTCAGAGGAGGAAGATTACGTGAGTTCAGTATTAATGAGCCTGTCCGCCCTCACAGCGTCTGAGCAGGGAGCAGGTGCAGCCCTGAAGTGGCGATGAGGAGTCATGTCCCGAGGAACATGACGGAACATTTACATAATGTGTGTGTGAGAACAAACACACTTATCACACTGTCATATCTGATGATGCAGAGATGAGGAGTCAAAATACAATCCTTCACTCGGTCGAGACAAGATGACTTTAAATCGGATTTTATTTTCACGTTCATTTATGTCAAATAAAATCCAAACAAAATTCATGTGGGGCTGGAGGAAATCACCCCTGGATTTTCAAATTTGGTGTCACAATACTGAAGCTTCAATACAGAAACTCAAACCTTGCTTAGAGTACAAGTTGTGTTTGCAGTTTTCCTCGCTTTAATATCATTGAGAGTGAAAATATCTTTTAGTTTTAGACCA
>JAQLOL010014824.1:0-10277 GCA_029783665.1 Naso thynnoides
AGTCTATTATAATAAGCGGACTTGGCAACACTGATCTGCAAGTACATTTATCTTAAAAAATAAACTTTAAATCTCCTTTAGCTTTGTGATTACTGCACATAGCAAACAAATCCCTATGAGTGGTATCCTTTGTTGTAAGTCACGTCCCTCTTCATTTCCACATTTTTCCTGTTTCTCTCTAAACTGCCCATTGTCAAACAAGGTGAAATACCACAACAGAGTAATGCGCAGCAGTTTGTAAAAAAGCAAAATATTCTTCAAATTTCTCCAAATTTTTAACCGGTGGGTAAGATGCAGTGCTAATGATCAAAGACAGAAACAACAAAGGTGATTTTAAATACTTTCAATAATAACTAAATGCTTTTCGTAATTTCCCTAAGTGAAAGTTTATTTTTACCCTTTATTTAACTGCATATGTTAATTAATATTATGCAGACTTAGTTTGGTAATTCTGCTGTTAAACCTGTTTTATGTTGCTGCATGCTGTTTGTAGTTTTAAGCAGCATATCATTTGTTCTGCTAACAGAAATTACACAGTTTACACACCTCTGAGCAGCACCTTTCCATTAAATACCTCTTGAACTCAAAGGAGCTGTGATCACTAAACCTATTTGAGAACAGAGCAAAATGAACAACCTGACTTCAGGGTTTCATAAGCTCAGAATCCCTCAGCAATTCAGAGCTTTTGTTCCCATGACAGCAGCAGGAGCAGCAGTCTGCAGTGAAATTTCACTGATGAGCCTGATATGAACCACATGTTCCAGATACATTAAATACTCTTGAAGCTGTAAGTATATGTCTTGATGCCCTGTTCATAAAATTAAAAGCTTGCATGAAAGCCAAATCTGGCTTTTATTTGACAGCTACAGCTCATACAAATTATTGAGGTGATTAAGAAAATTTAATTTAGCCTCTGATGTGATTGCACTGCCAGCTTAGAGACAAAGAGGGAGAAAAAAATCAACAGGGTAGGAGTCAAGGGAATGGAAAACAAGAATTTCTGGGCAGCATCATCCCAGGAGTCTGGTTAGTAGACAGACACTGATGTTAAAATTCAGATCACACACTCGCCTGCAAACCATGCTGCTCACTAGGGAGGGGAAGGATGAGACAGAAGTAGAGAAAGAGCAGAAGGGGGAGTAATAAAGGGAAAGAGGTAGAGTGACAATGTATATGATGTCATACAGAGAAGGCTGAACCTTAATGTGAATGCATGTCATGTATATATAATATAAACAGATAAACTGAGGGCTGTATCAAAAAGATAAGGCACCCAGCTGAAGTGATGTTGATTAAAGGAGAGCATTTATGCTTTTCCATTTTTTTCTGACCAGTAAATGCTGTTACAATGTCGGATAGTTGTGTTAAACAATGCCAAAAGTGCCACATAATGAGGTACGCACTGGAGATGCGCGGATCAGTTTTTACGTCATCCAAATCCGCATGAACAAATTAATGATCCACCTGTCATCCACCCGGAATAATTAATCATCCCATGGTCAGACTTGCAGCCTGTGCTCACCCATGTGGGTATTTCAAATAATTATTATTTCCGGTATTTCCAGATAGTTGTTGTGAGATCACTTTCATCATTTTTTGTGCCACAGTGGTAGTGCTAGAAGCCGGGGCTGCTCTGAGAGGAGATTTAAACAATCAATAGCACTGCCTCTGCTGCTCTGCACAGTGCACACAAATGATCACGCATTACCATAAACTATTTTTCAGTCAGAGATGTAAGCTGATCATATTGCTGCCTGACGAAAAATGACTCGTACATTGATAAATATATAGATATATTTTCTGTATGATTTAATCCGGTCCATTATTAATTAATATGTTAATAAGCGTGACCGAATCCACCCAGCCCATGGGGCACGTGGACAGACCCGCTACTCGTGCATCACTAGTACGCACATTCGAAAGTAAACCCTGCAGGCTGTTTTGGTTGGCTCTGCACACTATGTTTCAGGAGTTATTTAAAACTGTATTGTTACATTGTTGTCAATGCGTGCTCTGCTCAGACATGCTGCACTCTGCACTCTGCTTCATGGATTTACGGTACTTCGTTCGAGATGACTCCACTAAAGTGGGGTTTTTTGCTGTTGTTGTTGTTTTGGTTTATTTTGTTTTTTTTCTGGGTGACTGAAAGAGAGCTAACTTTGTGAAGCTTTCCTAAAGAAGCAAGCACCAGAGAGAAGTTGACAGTGGTCCTTGCTCTTGGCCAACAAAAGAAAAATACCTCTGTGTAGATTTACTCATGGCACTAATTTTAACATAAGCACATGAGCTGGGTTTAACAGCTAAAGTGCTGCTATAGGACCACTGTTTCCACGTTACTTGATTACTTTGTGCTGAAGAGTCAGAAGAGTTAGCTGTAAGTAACATTTTATCAGTGTCCCACCCATATTTATTTTTTGTTACAAATCAGACAAAAATGGTTGTGAGTATGACAGAGTGCTTATAGTGCGCATGGAGGAGGATAACGGGGAGGAGGAACCTACACAGACCATTTTGAGAGAATGCAGAAAATACAAGGAAGACAGAGGGTGTGAGTCACAGTTTTCTGAAGATCTACAGAATTAACAGTTTTGTCAGTTGTGTATAGCTGCTCTATCCGAGTCCTTAAAGTAAGTATAATATGTCCTCTTTAAAGTTCAACATGGTATAGCTCAGCTTTAATACTGGGACTTAAAACAGCGTAACTGTACAACAAAAGGACTCTATAGTGATGACATCATGTAGGAGATGTCATGGAGCTGCTCCACAGATGGTGAAAAAGATAAGATAATATCAGCCCAATAATAGCCTAACCTGTCAGATGTAGGCCCAATACCATTTCTTATTTTTAGCCCTACCCCTTCCACCACCCCTTACTGTTTGAACAAAGTTTCAAGGGGTAGTGGTTAAAATCTACCCCCACAAAATAGGACACAAATTCAAGATCAGTAGTCCCCGATGGCTTTCACAGTGAGGCATACTGCAACAAAAGCAACAACAAAAACAAAACTAACAAAGGCAGAAGTGTGCTGCTTTGATAATTTGTGCTATCCTGTGTGCCAAAACCTCTAAAAAATAGATGTGCCACTTGCACATAGACTTGGAATACGTGGACATTAATGTTATGGCCTGTCAATTTTGCAGACAGAATAAGTAGTAAATAAGCTACTTCTACTGTAGTTAACTTGATAGCAAATATTGGCTGCACTTCTGTACTGTTGCACTCTTTTTTCTCCCTTGTTGTGCAGTTGCATGTCGTCATGTCATCAAACGCACTGATGTTGGTGAATCGAGTTGTTGCTCTGCTTCAGCTGTGCAACCGACCAAAACTTCTGACATATCAACTTCTGATGGCCATTTGGGAGTGGGTAATCAGCCCTCACATCCCACCGTACACTGCACAGCAAAGGATCTCTGATGAAGCTGAAATTTGGCCCAACTCTAAAGTGAGTCTTGCGGCTCAATAATTGGGTCATAAATGGGCTTAAATTGTACAGTGCATGTCAGTGAATGATGCGATCGGACAAAACTATGATCTAGTAGAGTATACAATGGTTATTATAATTTTTCAATCTTTATTAATAGAGAAAATAGTTGGTTTGTGAGTTTCTTTGACTGTCACTTTTGTAGCAATCTTGTCTGTGATTCGAAGGGCAAATATCATACCCCTCTGTTTGAAGTGTGCCCCCCAAAAAATATTCGTTTAAAGGGCCATCTAGTGCCACCTGCCCTGATAATGAGAGATGCAGAAGTATCAAACATTAAAGCTAAGCAGATGCAGTATGATCAGAAAATGTTTAAGTCTCCACAGTGCTGGTAAGTGAAAAAGTGTAAATTTATTGAAATGGAATAGAATAGTAATCATTTCCAAAATTCACAAGATCTTTTTATCAAACATAGAAGTCTATCAAGCCATATCTGTCAGCGTTATCTTTTTAGTAACAAAATGTATTGCTCTTCGGCTTGCTGCACTCAAGGGAGAAAAGCACCTGTAATAATGGTGTCTATGATAAAACAAAAAACTCTGGGAACATGTTAGATGGACTACGTATCACAGTGCAAGGCGATGGGGCTTAGTCTTTATTATTTCATTTCATAATAATTCTGAGTCTCTGTCAGCTACTTTTCAATTGAAATAATAGATATACTGTTCAATTGGCTGGTAAGCAGAGTTGCCCTGTTTCTTGCAGTCAACAGTCGAAAACGAGTGCTCAACTGTGCAGCTTGTCAATGGAATAACAGAATAATTTCTGAGGAGAAATAATAATTAATTGCACTTCATTTGCAAAGTCATGGTTCAGGTTGTAAAAGACATCAACCAGGTGAAGAATCATGCTAAACATGTCGTATCTTTTGACTGAGTCATGGCAATTATTCTTCTCATCTTACAGAGTGCTGATCTTAACACAAAAAAATGTGCTCTGAACCTTGCATTTCTGACATATGAAAACTTTCTCCATATTTACTGCGGAAACATTGGATGTAAAATCAACAACAAAATTTGTGTGTCTGTGCACAAATTCATCCGTTCAGTGTTGCATATTCCAGCTGTTAAATAAACAGTGAGGACACAAATTACCATTTTTCTGGTGTTACAATCTGTCATGCTTTGGGGTAGTTCAGGTTTTTCGATCTTTTTTCATGGTCTCTCTCCTCCTGTGCCCTGTTTTGTTTCCTTTCCTGTCTTAAGCCCCCTTTACACCTGGCATTAAAATGTGTTTTTTTGCGTGACTGTTGCTAGTACTCAACCACATACGTTTTCACTTGACATTAATATGCCTCTCCAGTGTCCACCTTGAGATCCAATTGCAATGCAATCCTACTCTTTGCCCTCAAGTGAAAGCCACATTCTTTGTCTTCTCCTTCTTCTTCTGCTTCTTCTTTTTCTTTTTTCTTCCTCTAATTAATGTCTGCAGATAAACTTGTTAGTGAGTGTATCAGTGCTGGTTTGTGTTCTTCAGTCCCCATAGAGACTGAAGAATCAGTTTGTAATTAGTTTCATAGAGATAACAAAGCCAGAGTTTGTGTATTCTTTTGTTTACATTAGTTTGAAATGTCCTCACACAGATATTAAAGCGTGTGTGTGTGTGTGTGTGTGTGTGTGTGTGTGTGTGTGTGTGTGTGTGTGTGTGTGTGTGAACAAGCATGTTCCTGTTTGTGCTTTGCACATCAGGCACACAAACAACAGAAAAAGCAAAAGATGTAAGCCACATGTGAAGTTGCGTTGTTGTATGGAGTTCTGCTTGCTTTACCAAGGATCCTCGGCTATCAATCATCATATCGTCGTAGTAAGTGTCCGGCTTTTACCCCATCTTGGTTACTTTTTTCTGCCCATGGAGCTGTTGTAAGTGGATTGGAGATGCATTTGCATTAACAATTCAATTAACAGTTCAGTGTGGTCAGAATGTGTCCCCTGACCACCTTTGGAGGTGGTTTGGCAGATCCTACGTTTCGGGGGCTTTTACTCCTGTACTTTCATATGATCAATGCCAGATTGGGTAATCAGGAGAATCGGGAGGATTCCCGGTGGGGCCAGTTGGGAAAAAATAATAACGTCCAGTTAATTTAGCCTCTCTTAATTAAAGTATACATTCTGCATTCTATGCTCAACATCACGGCTCCAGCATGGAAATAAGTCGGGTGGGACCTACCATCTGAGGTAGTTCACCCCTCCGATTGTTACAGTTGGTTGAGTCCACGTAGCCTGTCTTTTGATAGACTAGTTTCCTTAGGTAGCATGATCTACCTATAAGGTCTAAAATGGATAGGAAAAGACTAGGAGGGGCTAAAAAGGCCAGGTTAAAAAAAAGAAAGGCATTAGAAGAGGATGCTGCCAAATGTGCCGAGTAATTTTTTCAAGACAGACAGAAGTGGCAACTGGTAAGGGAAATGTAGGTCTTTTGATTTATCAGAGCAATTATTAGACTAATAACAAACCCAAATAAAACCCTCTGGGGTTGGTGGGATCATATACATTACCAAAATACATTGTTTACAAAACATTAAATAACTTTTTATAGAAGAAAGATAGCGACTTACTTTGTTTTTTCAGCTGGAAGCTAACAGCTGCAACATTCAGATGAGCCCTTGATCATCGTTGTATTCCTTTCACAGGCTGAGTTGCGTTCCCTGGAGCTTGAGTGACTTCATACAGCCTTCATAATGTAGATCCAGTGTGATAAATTACACAGTGAAGGTCTTTGGTAATTATTTAATCCATTTTCTGTAACAAAAACAGCTAGCGCAGTGGTCCATCCTTCCACATAAATGCAGTGTATTGTCAATGACAGTTATAAAATAAACCAGTGCTCTGCTTAGACAGCTATTGATGCTGTAGATGCTGTTTACATTTCTGTGTATGAGACAAAACTTGTAAACAATAGTGCAATGTGTTTCCCTGTAGGAAGAGTGAGATACATTTTATTTCAAATGTTTTATTTCAGTTTTAAGTCAACATCCACAGAACCAGCCTGAAAATGATGTAAATCTGATAAGATTGTATGAGTTTCAATACACAGCAGTGTAGTTGTCAGAAACTTGGGCAGAGCTGGCAGATGCAACGCCCTGATTGGCTTGTTTGCGTTAGAGGGCGGAGCTTTGCAAAAGGTCAATTGTCGCCTCATTTGTCCAGTTTACTCCACTATGGAAAAAGTGGGCCGGGCTTGGCCATGAAACTCCCAGGCTGAAAAGTATCCCCACACCAGCCCTGCATGTGATCAAATGCTATCCAATAGCAATGCAATCACAAAAGACTCATTTTAATGCCAGGTGTGAAAGGGGTGAGTAATTCATTTCCAGACAGTTTTCCTGTTATCATCTGCATTTGATCAGATATTTAGCTCCTGGTGGATTTAGTCCAGGTGTTTTTCACAGATTACATCCAGCATTAAGACCTGGCACATAAAAGGAAAAGGAAAGCAGCATAAAACCACATGGAAATAGGTAAAAGCAAAGTTATTCATTGTTAACAAAATTTAACAATAATCAGCAAAAGAAGGTGAGGCAAAACTACAACGGAGAGAGCGAACGGGTGCTGTTTAATCATAAAAACAAATATAAGAAAAAGAAGGTCAGGGGTAGCAAGCACAGGTATTGACAAAGGAGGGATGTCACGCTCTTGAAGGCATGCTGACATTCAGGAGTCCACAGAAATTAAGCTGTTGGACTACACAAGTTGTTTAAGGGGTGAACGGTAGAAGAAAATCTGTGACAAAAACTTCCGCAGTAGCCAGCCATGCCAAGAAAACTTCGAAGAGCCTTTCTAGTCGTAAGGACAGGACATTCATTTATGGCTATGACTTTGGTGTCTATTGGATGCTCTTGGCCTTTGCCCACCTGTTAGCCTAAGAAGATAACAGCGGCTTTGCCAAACTCGTACTTGGCTAAGTACAAAAGCAGTGACGCAGTAGCTAGACACCCGAACAACGGCTCAAGGATCTGGAGGTGTTCCTTTAGGGTTGTGGTGCACTCAATGAGATCATCGAGATAGGCATTGCAATTACTCAACCCAGCCAAAACTGTATTAACGAGGCGCTGAAAAGTACTTGGGGCATTTCACATGCTAAATGCCATAACTGTGTACTCGAGAAAGTAGTTGGGGGTCACAAGCCCTGAGATTTTGGAGGAGCGATCAGTTAGAGGCACCTGCCAATAACTATTAAGCCAATTTAACTTGCTGATGTAATTTGCTGTGCCCAAATTATCAATGCAGTCCTCCATCCACAGCAGGGGATGAAAATCGGGGACAGTAACAGCATTTACTTTGTACTTACTTTGAACCTTGAGAAACTGTCAGATTTAGTCTCTAAAAGGCAGGGAGAACTCCATGGACTGGTGCTAGGCATGACAAAACCATGTTGCAAAAGATGCTCTGTCTCCTTTTTCAATAGTGCATGCTTGACGTGGTTAATGTCGTACAAGTGCTGCTTAATTGGCCTAGTGTTGTTTATGTCAATGTCATGTAAAAGAACAGTGGTTTGGGACGGAACATCACTGAAAAGGCAGAGAACCAAGCCACTAAGTCAAGGACATTACATGGCTGCTCTGGCACCAGGTGGCTTAACTGGGACAGTAATGGGTTTAACATCTCCAAGTTAGGTTACCAGGGGGTTTGATGAGGAGCAGGACGCATCTCCAATCCATTGTCACCTCAGGTATCAGAGGTTTCAGTCACTATCAGCAATGAACTGTTGAGGACAACAGGCTTTTGTGACAAGTTGGGTTGTACAAGATGTTCGGAAAGCTTGGGGGTACGGGTTTCAACATATTTATATGGCATGTGGCATATTGATTTGCATTTTCTCTCCAGGGTGCTAATAACACAGTTAGTTTCACTGAGGTGGGCCAGAGAATTTGGCAGAAAGAGCTGAGGAGGGAATTTGTCTCTGATTTGAAAATTATAGGGAACAGCAGAGTGGTCATAATGACATTTCGTGGTGGACCGCGAGGTAGAGAGAGATTGTTTTGCAATAGAGTTTTCATAGTGCAAGTGCTCACAGAACTTAAAGTGGACATATTATGCTTTTCCGTCTCTTTTAACCTATAAATGACGCAACAAAGTTAGATTGCCACTTTAGATAATGTCAAAGTATAAAATAATATTTGTCTCATTAGAGGAAGTAGTCAACAGAAATTTTCTTGCTGGGGTTTTAATGGGCCATGGGGCGTGTGGCCGAAAACAAGGCCTGAAGCCAAGGGATTCTTGAAAGGTTTCATGGGCTGCAAACAATATAATTGGGACACCTTCATCCCAACTTTTTCCACTTTTAAGTCAGTATTTTCGCTGCATGGATTTGAGTATTTGAAGTCACCTCTCCAACACACCTTGGATTTCTGGGTGGTAAGCGCTCGAAACGCTGTGTTGGAAGTTCAGTGTTCAGAGGACTCGTTTGAACAGTTTTGATTGGAAGTTTTTGCCCTGGTCACTTTGCACAATGTGAGGGAGACAGAATGTGCAAAAGAACTTGGCTAACGCTTTCACCATAGAGATGGCAGTGATTTTGCATAATGGAATGGCCCCAGGGAAGTGAGCGGCAGTGGGCGTAACGGTAAGTTCGTATTGATTACCACTTTTAGTTCTTGGTAAGGGACCAACACAGTCAGTTATTACATGCTATGGGTTCACCTATCACTGGGATGGGATGCAATGGGTTCAGCATCATAACTGGAAGCAGCATAACTGTGAATGACATCACAATCAAAAAGTGCTGCTAATTGGTTGGTTGAAATGTGAATGTTGGACAAACAAATTAGTCATTAATCCTTGGACAACATTTACTTGGTGATATCAGATTGTGCACTGTCAGTGCATTTCTCCTTCTTTCTGTATTAAGACATTGAAATCCGTGGCAAACACTAACACCAAACAAATGCTAAAACTTAATGTTACATGTACACACCCTGCCCTTGAGTTGTTCATAGGCAAGAGCCAGTTACTAAGGTTGTATGAGCATGGGTGGTGCACTGTAACAGTAGACAGTACTGAGTCCTCCTGTAACACATTGGCAATATTTTCTAACACTGACCATAGACATCAACTAAGTTTAGGCTTGTCTTGTTTAGTTTCTTTTTAGATGCTTCTAGATGCTTTTGCAGTGTGATTAATAAAAAAAAAAGATCAGTGAGATTTGAGCCAATATTAACCAGGATTCCAGGAAACCACTGTACCCAGGTAGCCTCCTAGACACACAATATTGTGTGTTTAAATGATATTTTATTGTGTTGTTGTGTGTTTCTTTTCCACTTTTCCACTTGATATAAAGCACTTTGAGTTACCTTGTTGCTGAACTGTGCTATAGAAATAAATTTGCCTTGCCTTGCCTTTGCCCAGACTTTGATCTCATCTTAATAGTCAAATTTTTCTTCTTTTCTGTCTTAAAATCTCTTCTGTTTAATCAGAAGTGTTTGTTCATTCTCCCAAAACAACAAAGTTGCATGATACTGATTAAAAAATCTGATGTTCCCTGCCAATTTTGCCAGTTGTACCCACCATACAAACCATTGTGACCTCATCCCTCACCCATGCATCCCAGCCCTTGTTTTTGTGTTTGTGCGTATTCATTCTGGGTCAGAGGCAGTTAACAAACAGGGGGCCACACTCAGAGCTCCACTCATTACCATCCATTGATCGGCAAATGTAAGAGGGCTTTTTTTGTAGCTAATTGGAAGAATGACAAAGGTTTCAGCATGTTTATTTGTTTACATGCAATATTTGACTCTACCTATGTTCTGTGCCATGGGTGTTTGGCTTCAAATAAGACACAGGGACCCAGAATAAAGAG
>JAQLOL010014825.1:0-10276 GCA_029783665.1 Naso thynnoides
CTGGCTCAGTATAAAGACTCCTGCTTTCCACACACTCATTGCCAGTTTGTTCTTCGCCTCTTCGTATGCAAGACTCACCAGCACTATTACCCAGACTGATTTCCTGTTGCTAACCTTGCCTGTCTTCGACCAGCCAACCTTGCCT
Organism: Naso thynnoides; assembly: GCA_029783665.1. Lineage (NCBI taxonomy): Eukaryota > Metazoa > Chordata > Actinopteri > Acanthuriformes > Acanthuridae > Naso > Naso thynnoides. The sequence goes on from JAQLOL010014825.1 coordinate 146, forward strand.
GAATCCCGGTAATTACCTCAGCCTTCTGTCCCCGACCACAGTTTCTGCTTTTGCCCTCCTGGTTTCTGACTGCCTGCTCCTGTGGCTGTGTGGAAATTACCTGCCTTGCCGCAACAGTGTGAGTTTCTTTGATTCTGCCTGTGACTCCCTGTTGAACGAAGACTCTTGTTTTGCCCCACTGGTTTCAGTGTGTGAGCTGTGTGGGTTTTCACCTGCTGGAAACTTCCTCCGCATTACCCCGTGTCTGCTGCAAACTGCATTAAAGTCTTTACAAACTGTGCCTGTGTGTCCGCTGTGCTGCAATTGGGTCTCAAACACACGTTACATCCAGAGGCCAAAGTGACACCTTCACAACTCTTGTTCTCTCCAACCCAAAGTCCAAGCCACTAAATGATAAATAAAATAGTGAGAAGTATTGAAGTGTGAATATATTATGTATAAAAAAGCAACATTGATACATTTCAGAAGCTATGAAGGGTTTTTTACATATAATATGAATTCACACAGTCATCAACATAGTTACATAGTAATTTTCAGTCGATCAATGTATTGTTTCAGCTTTATGTGCATTATACTGTTGGGTAGATTAATTAACTAGGCAGACAAAGCATCACATTTGTAATCTACTCATTTGTTTTGTTTGCAAAGACCTGATTTACTAAAGCGGTCAGATAAATGTGGTGACGTGAAAAAAATGTTCTCTTTCTTGTAATCATGTATTTTCACACTGTGGTTATCAGTAAGGGTTGAATGCACGTCTTCCATGAGTGATACTGAGATTAAGAACATGAACAACAAAAAGAAGAGTAGAAAATCAGAAAATACTTCACACTAACACTGCATTTTTTAACGAAACCCTGAGGCCAGTAAATCTTTTTCTCTTTCATCTCTTTTTTTTTTCTTTTTCTTTTTTAAACCTCAGGCCGACGAATAGCTTTTTCCAACAAAAACACTTGAGCGGGCACTCATGGGTCTCTGTTTAAATACTGACACGGACATCATAGCTGACTATACAGACTGATTCATGATTGTGAGAGCCATATAAGGAAGACAATCCACATTCCAGAAACCTTTAAAAAGAATGTCAGCTGGATCACAAGCTTGTGAAAGCACAGTCTGCAAAGGCATGGTGCAAATGATTTTATCAGTACAAATATTACTGCAAAGCAAACCACGTGAGCTTATAGGAATCGTAAAACAGCCTGACTCCTGAATTCCCCTGTGAAGTCCCCTCCACTCTCACAGCGGACTGTTTACACAACCACTTTCCATCTGTCTTGCATACCTTCCTTTTTAAGATTACATCTGCACAAGATGGAGGCACTTAGTCAAAGGGTCTAATGGCAACATCAGTCATCCTTTAGTTTTAACTTGTAATATTTTACATGTGCATAACGCACACACAAAAGACAGAGAGATACTGTAGATACTAGCTCAAAATATCTAACCTCACTCTTTAGTTTGCTTCCTACAAAGCATCAGATATGATAAAAGTCGGGACACAGAATTCATACTTGACCCAGTGCAATATTTAGATAAGCAGACTGGGACTGAGCCATGAACGAGATGTCCCTCATTATCAGACGAATAGGAACGACGGACTGTGTCAGCCGGGGTAACGAGTTAGAAACTGAAATGAACATTAACTCACACCTCGCAGAGTCACGCTGAAGCTGCGTGTAACACCGAGGGGGCAGGCAGCAGTTTAACTTACTTAAAAACAACAAAACAGTGAGTGGATTTCTACACAGGAACAGCAAAAATGTGAACCCCTGCATAGAAATAAACAGATTGTGTTGATGCATTTAGAAATAGATACCATAGAGGATGTAAGATCATTAAACAGTGACCTCAAATATACCCTCAGCTGTTTATAATTTGTTGTTATTACAGGGGAACTATAATCAGACAGGAAAGGTCAAATAACCAAAGAATAGAGAAGTAAACAGACCTTTCAGGAGACTTGAATTACTATCCAGTGATTTCAGAAGTGATCTGTCCTTATAGAGGCCTGTTCCACAAAACATGTTTACTACAAACTGAAGGGAAACCGGGCTCTTTAAATCCGGAAAACACTTCATCTCTCGGTCAGTTATGATGATTGTAATTGGGAAATATGATGTTATCTAGCAGTAAACAGGCAGCACACAGTGGCAGATTCTCTGGGCGTGGTGAGCAAAGAGATCATTAACCAAACACAGACTGAGCGACCACTGCAAGGCTGATTTGATTAGAGACTCACACAAACTTGACGACATAAAGAAAACAACAAGGCCTTAGAAACAGAGCGACGTTTCCTCCTTCACTGCAGCGCGTAAAAGCAGAGAAGAATCTCGCTTCTTAACTCGAACCGAAACCAAGTCAAAATTTACACGTGGAAGCAGCAAAATGTCAGAGCCCATCACAGCTGGAAGGAAAACCATCAGCAGAACGGATAAAACTGCACTGAGCACCTTCGAAATCCGTCCACACTTTTAGATTTTTATTCTGCGTTTATCTTTTTTCTGCAGTTCTCAACAGTAACTTTCTGTGATAGATGTCAGTGTAGAATTCAGATCACTCATCACCACAATGTCAAAATACTTAATTACAAGTACAACTCCTGCGATCAAAATACTTTTATCTTAAAAAAAATAAATAGATAAAATAAATGTACTTGCTGGTGTTAATTTATTATGTATCATATAAGTGGATCTGTGATGCATTATTGTCCAAGCAACATTCTACTGTTAGATGGTTGAGGGTGGAGCTCATTTTAACAACACTTACCAAATAAATGTTGTGTTGTGAATCATATAATGTTTCCATATGAAAGTACTACAAATCTAAAATGAAATGGAAATACGTAAAACAATAGTGTGAATGCTGCTTCAGCCTTCACACTATTGTTATCCTGTTCTTTACACTTATTTTTTATTCTTCCATACGTTATTTGGCCTCTAGCTAGTTCCGCATACTTTGTGCTATTAAAACCATTCGACTATCAAAATGTTCAGCTCTTTCAGGACATGGGTACTATGACTTTTGGCTTTTTTAGCTTTTATACTTTTTAAAAAATATTTAGCTTTTTCCATAAAATTTTGCCCCATTTAAATAAATTGGAAACTCTTCAAGTCTTCTTCAAACCCACCCTACTTTGAACTTGTGCTGCTTCCACATAGTTTTAGCTACAGGCTTGATTCCAACTTTAAACAAGATAGAAGACTTGGAACTGTTTTTCTTGTGTTCACATGTTTTTGCTTTCTTCTATTGTTTTTGACATACTGCAGTTTTAGTTTCATGCTTTTTTTTGCCCCTCATCCGATTTTATAATGGGTGTGTATTTTCGAAATCCTCTGCATGCTAGAGTGAATGATGTCATACCCAGAGTGGAGACGCAGTGACACGTAGTGACACACTGCTTCTCAAACTTGGGCTGCAGACCAGCACCAGGCCGCGGAGCAATGCCTGCTGGTCCATAGCACCCCCCTCAAATAAATAAAATAACTATATCTTCAAGACTGTATGTTTAAGCAGGTCTGCTGTTGGCTGTGCAAAATACCACAACACCCAGAAGACTTTGGAGGGTGCAGCAATGCACTAAACAAATCCTGTTGTCATGACACTATCACTCAATCAGCAGCTCTCTCAATGGTGCTTAATCACACTAGCTGAGAAATGACAAGCTCGTACGTCACACATGCAAAGATTTCATCCAGCTCTACAAGCCAGCCATGACCTGATCTAAACAAAGGTGTTTGAACGCTTATTTCAATATATCCGCAGCAGAACGGAGAAGGAACGAAGAAACTGAGGCTAAAAAATATTGGCCATTCAATCGTAAGTATGACCCAGTATACATTAAGTTTGGTTTAATATCCAACTATAGTTGCCCACCAAAGCCTGTCTGTGTCATCTGCCAAATGGTTCTCAGCAATGAAGCAAGGAAATCATCAAAAGTGCGCAGACATTTGGAGAAAAAGTACGGCCATCTCAAGGATAAATCTGAGGATTTTTCTTAAAAGAACGAAAGATTAAAAGGCCAACCAGAGCAAGGCGTTGCAAAGCAATTCTTTCCCGAAAATATACATAAGTGGGCCCCTGAGGTTGAGGGCCACATTACTGGGCCCTGGCACAAAAAAGTTTGTATTACAACAAACAAACATGCCCGCTCGCCCTCTAACCCGTGAATAAAATATATAAACAACAATGTGCTGCCACTTGATCTTACATGGGCACAAAGTGTCAAGGTACACGCCCCACCTCAGGAGATATATACTGTTCTGCATCCTATATGACATCCTTTCATATGTGGCTACTTTGCCGAATTCAGTCGCCCGGTTTTAAACGTGGTTCTCCCAGTTTCTTTCAGTTTCTGAGATGATTTGCCGTCCATTCATGATAGCAGCCTGTGTTTAGTATTTCAGTGGTTGTGGAAAAGCAGACAGCACTTTGCGTTCTTCTAATATAGGCCTATACAACTTAGGACGGAACACAAATCGCATTTTTATGATGTTGATAAATAAGAGAATCTTCATCCAATTTCCCAAGATGTACGATATTGGATTTTTTGCCAATATCCAATATGCCGATATTTTACAACTCATCTGGGCAATAATTGATACCGATACCGATATATTTGTATATTTCTCCCCACACCTAATCACAGATATCATGAGTTCTCTTCTGTAGAGGAATTTACATACAACATTAGTATACATACTCTAACCGTGGTGGCCCGCAGGCAAATGCAGGCATAAAATACAAAGCTTAAAATTACGTAATATTCTTTGCTTGTGCAAAAGAAGACAATTCTTTAAGTTATATTTTGTAAAACATGTTATATTTATTTATGGCAATTGCTTTTAAACAAAACAAGTAAGATACATCTTACTTAAAACTGGATGATGCTCCCTGAGACAATCATAACAATACCCACAACCAGCGCAAATTTGGCCTGTTTCATAAGTGACAAAGTGAGTAAACATAACATTTGTCCAAAGGCAACCTGGGAAACATGGTGTCAACTTGGCGTTTAATCAAAGACACAGAAGCCTAATATTTTATTGGTTATTATATTGGCTGATATTGGCGTGCGGGCCAATATGGAATAGTTTTAAAGCCAATACTGGCCAATATCGATAACATGCCAATAATATTGTGCATCCCTAAAAAAAGTAGAAGTACTGACTCAACTTCTTTACTCAAGTGAGAGTAATTAAGTACAGGTTCTAAAATGTACTTGAAGCACAGAAGCAAAACGTTTCCCTTTAAAGGACATTTCTACCGGCCATTTCTGCCCAAAGCTAACTGAACCTCACGTCATATTAATAGAAAGCAAAGACTATTAAACTTAAAGGTAGAGTAAGTAGGATTTGTCCGAGCTGTTCCTAAACTCAGGACTAAACGCGGATCACGCAGCGTGCACGTCTTCAGGTGCTCTTGTATCTGTCTGAACCTCCTCGACTACGAGCCAGACTCATTAGCCAATCAGATGCGAGAAAGACCTCCATAAATATGTCAAAACGAAAGCGAAGCGAGAGTCGCAGGAGGTGGAAGAGTGGTGGTTTTACATCCCTTATCACCTTGAAGTATCTTTTAAAGGACCTGGCTGGTTTCCGAGATGTGCTGCTGGAGATTTGGCGTCGCTTAAATGGTTTAAAACGATCTTTGCTATTTATAACTCTGGAGACTTTCGCCCTTCCTTGACGGTTGGAAGTTGCTGGATTCAAAGCCGCGAACAAGAGACGCTAGAGATGCGTTTTCTTGGCTTCCTTGTGCTAATGTTCGACTTATCGCAGACTTTTCCTGCTCCTGTCGGTAAGAAACTTGTATGACTCTTTTGCATTAGTTGCTTTCCAGGGTAACTCTGGTTATGTATTAATTTACGCCGACAAAAAACGGTTAACGACAAACTAACGTGGACGTCACGTTAGCAAGCTGTAACCAATATTTAATTTGGCAAGATTCATACTTTAAGTTCGAGGCTGTTTTCAGGTTTTCACAGGAAAACTGACTTGCACTTCCAAAGCATCACGCAGCAACACCTGCACATGACTGTGGCATGTAATGTTAATTCAGTTTCAGTGTTGACACTATGAGGGAGGCGTTTCTCATCATTTATGGGGCCAGAGTTAGTGTTTGTGTTGTTTTGGACTGCGTTAAATTGAAAGTTAAGTGCATCATCCACCACGATAGCCTAAAGGGACCGACTTTCAGAAATGCAACCACAGAGTTAAATTTCAACCTAAACCTAAAGTAAGAAGAATGAAAAAAGATTTCTTGCGTTGTATCACGTAAAATTGTTAAAACTCTATCTAACAAAACTGATGACAGTGAGTCAGCTACTTTCTATTTGCCTGCATATGCTCTGACATGGTATTATAGCTTAAAAAACAAACAAACAAACAAAATGCTTTACAATACTGAAACTATCAAACCTTAAAAGTGGTTGAACCCAGTGCCTTTTGGACCAACATTAAAATAATCCTATAAGACATTCACGTTATTTTTATTTCTTGTTTTGTGGAGTAACTTTGTGGCAGATTTTGCAACTTTACTGCAACAATTTAAGTATTTTCTGCTTCATTTCAGCTTCTTCTGCAACTCCCGCAGGACACCATATTCCTAAGGGAACTTAAATGTTACTGTAACTTATTGGGTTTCCCTTCTTTTCACTAATAACATTCATTTTGGTTGTCTCCCATTAGACACCATCATATTGCAGGTCCAGCAGTGGGAAGTGGTGGGTGCTCAGCGGGTCGTCAGCCAGGTCCTTCTCAATGGAGTCTCTTTTACTGGCGCCAGCCAGGAAGTTGATAAAATTATTCAAACCTTGTCAGCTGATCCGCATCTCCCAGCTTTTATCACTTCCAACCAGACTTCAGCACTGAGTAAGGAGGTCATCATGTGCCAGTAATGAATAAAATGTCGGTGCAGAATGACCAATTGTTTATTAGCCTTTATCTTCCTACCCAGGAAACCACACTGTCCTTCGTTCTCGTGAATGCGTACTGGAGGGTTCTCAGCTGCACTGGAACGACAGTGTGTCCTACGATGGGAGGGTCTATCTGACTCTGGACCACACTGACACATGGACAGCCCACGTACCGCAAGCACTGGCCCTCAAGCTGTTGTGGGACCAGGACGTGCAGCGCACAAGGAGGGAGAGGATCCGCCTTCAGGAAGGATGCATCAAGCTGATGAGAGAATTGAGGCTTTCTGTGGAGCAGTCAGGTATATTCTGTCTGACTTTTTGTAACAATCACTAAGCTTCAAGAGTTATGAAACCTAACAAGTGTGTGTTGGCCACAAAGTATTTCTTCATAGATCAACCACATGCACCATGTTACTGCATTTTTGTGTTGGGGACTAGCAGCTTTCAGCATTTGCAATCAGACAGCCCTTTTTTTAAAACTATAGTTTTGTAGTGAAGCAAACATGTTGCAAAACACAAATCACAAGGTCTTTTCAAGAAGAAGCAGTTCCCCCCCCACATGGACGGGCACAGCTTTTGGCCTGCTACTCAGGGTTCACTGTGTTGAACTTCTGGTGGCAGCCAATCAAATTGAAGAGGTTTTAGGCAAAGTGGCCTTCTGGTCTTCAGCGAGTTGGTGCCAGCTAACCTTAGTACCCACTCACTAATGACAAAACTAGTTCTTCAATCATTTTAGCGTACTTTATCAACTGCAGCCATGTCCTCTTGTCTTCCTTATCGCCGGAAAAGTGACATGATGAAAGTTCGATCACTTTTTTTTTTACTTGATCTGCTGAAACGACACGGGACACAGCACTGCAGCACTGCAGCACAGACCGGATCACAGGCACTGTGGATCTGAAAGCAAACAGAGGAGCCAACAATGTTTTCCTAGCTGGACAACACAGCTCTACTGTTGTACAAGAAACCAGAAGAAAATCTGTAAATGGCTTAACATTTGTACCAAACATATAACAGTCAATTAACCCAAATACATAGAAATCATTGGTCACTTGTGTGTGCTTCTGTGTCCCAAGGCCAAGTCTTTCACCAGAGCACCTCCCTGTTGTTGTTGTTGCCTCGGACCAAAGCAGCCGCAAAACCTCGGCTTTCCGGTTGAATCCTCCAGCAGGGAGGTGGTTTTCAGGGTAGTTACTGCATAGCGCGGTGTGAAAAGACCATAGATATTTGGCAATACTTTCCTATCCAGTGGCATTTTCTTACTACAATGTCAGTGATAGCAAATGGAATTAATCACAATATTAGATAATTTGTTTTCTACGTCTAACTTTTCTTGTCTGCTGTTTGTTGGGCTAAAATTCAGGGGGAAAAACTTCTCAATACATGACGTAAAGGGTACTAAAAAGTGAGACGCCAGGTTAAACATCAGTTTGTTCTTGTGATTGCAAAAGCGCACCTCCACACACAACTCATACATTTCATGGTGACAAGTTTTGTTGAAAAGCCAGTCAGGTTACTTATTTCTGTAATGTATTTTAGTTCCAGTGACTCCATTGCCTCAGTTTCTGATCCCAATCTTGGCACTACTGGCGTTTATCGGACTCATCATAATCAGCCTCCTTCTCTCCGAAAAGAAAGGTGAGCAAACAAGTGTTTGTCTCCTATTGAGATCATAATAAAACAAGATGAACAGGTTTAAATGACAAGCTCATGTTTGAAGGCACCCTCATGATACAACAAAATAATTTATTTCTTAAATTAGACAACATTCCTCTACGGCATTTTGTAAGCAAAAAGCAGGACCTATTTAATGGGGATGCAAAATATATTTTGATCCAAACATGCATATTATGCAATAATGATATTAAACCAAATTTAAAAAATAAATAAATAAATAAATAAGAGAGCCAAATTGCTTTAATAAATTCATGAACTAAAGCATAGCAGCCGTAGACATTTTGTTTGAGAAAAGCCCTTATTTTTTTTATTTGAGCATTTAGTAAACTGACAGGTGTGATGACACAGGTTAGACAGCTGATGTCAAAGCATTTAATTTGATTTAATTTCATTCTAGGGGCAGATTTCTCTACAAAAAGTTAAATAGAAAAGTCAAAGTTTGCAAAGTTATTCAGTAAAATTTATTTGAAAGAGTCAGGAGTGATGTTTGTTTTTGTCATAATAGTCATTGGATTTGGTTAATTCTGAGCTGTGTAATATTATGTCATCCGTCTTAGCTCTCTACATCTGAGTCTTTCTACCCTCAACTGGTTTTAAAAATTGTAAAAAGTAAATTAATTGATGACCAGTATCGGCCATGAAAAACGGGTATATATCGGAACGGGCTGGAAAAAAATCCATTGGTGTATCCATACTGTTTAATCTTTACACCTACTTTACTTAAATACCTCCTTCACACTCATGAATTGCAGCATAACGTGAGTTTGTTTTTAAATGAATCCTGTCACATGATTTTGGAATGGAGTCTTGTAGTCACAAGGGAATTAAAGCAAAGTCATGTGTTTTGTCTTTCTCACATTCTCCACTTAGGTTCGAGGCTCCCTGGAGGTAAGACAACAAAAATCCTTATGTTTTCTCTTACGTCACAGGAGACTGTAGACCACTTTGTTAATAATCATGGGAGAAGATTGCCTGAGAGTTACACATTAAATGAACTCAATAACCACATTCCCTTTGTATGGAAGCCGAGAGTGGCCATGGTCGCTGCTGTCTTTTTTCATTCTTTTATGTTTGTTTATTCCGATCCCCATTAGCCTTTGCGGGGCAGCGGCTAGTCTTCCTGGGGTCGACATACTTTCAATTTTACAATTTTTACAATAACTTGACGATACAAACACGTTAACATCACAATACAAAATACATCACATTACAACACACACATAGTACAAACAGTGCATACCCATCACAACATACGTTCACACCAGTACAGGTATACAAGACAAACAATACACAAAAGCTCCTCCATTTCTTTCCATAATCTGTCTATACGAAATGTCACCACCACAAGACTCTGAACCACTCCACGAGCTTTTAATTAATAAGATTGCTTGTTAAGTAGTAGTCTTTTAGTTTTATTTTAAAATTAGTCATGTTCTTCTGTTGAGTGACATAATTTGGGAGTGAGTTCCACTCCTTTAATGCTCTGAACATAACTGTCTTTTGCCCTGCTGTTTCAAATTTGGGCAAGGTAAAACAGC
>JAQLOL010014826.1:0-10273 GCA_029783665.1 Naso thynnoides
CCGTTCCTTTCAAGGTGGACACGAACGTAGAGAGAGATGGCTGCTCTTTCAGGCTGCTTGACTTCCATTTATTTGTACAGACTAACCCAAACCCTTAACCAGTTTATGCCTAATCCTAACCTTAACCTAACCTCAGTTCACACCTTACCTCTAAACTTGGCGCGGCACCGCTGTTCCGTCAGCCCGTTGGTGCATCTCACAACACGCAGGCGGAACAGTGAGCCGTTGGAACAATGAGCAGGCCCCAAAAGCCCACCTTACAACACGACACTGATATCAAAATCAACATTTAAGCCCATCAGCTGTTAAACACCTAATGTGTGTATCCAAAAAGTTCTCTTCGACAGTTTTTCGTCCGTGTCTCCTCACTCCCTGAAAACGGAGGGAAGAGACAGAATGACAGAAAGCATTTCAACGACAGGCAACAGGACAGCCGGGATAATCTGACGGAACTTTATGTTAACTGATCCTCTGTTCTAGGCAGCGTGTAGTTTTACCTGCACACACCTTGTCACAGGGGCATTTTAGTGAGTAGATCAGTGTTACATGTAACGAAACCTCTCACTGGGTAACTTTTTCCAGATTTCGGATGTTTTAGGTCAAAAGATTTGGGTGTTGTTACGTCGAGCACAATTGCCACATGGACAGTTGCCATTTCTCAGAGGTGCCGAGAAGGTCTGACTGTTTCCATACCAGCCCTGCCCCCCCTGTTACGGAGGTTAGGGCGCCACCTACTTGCAAACAAAGGTAGGTCTTTCAATTTGTCATTAAGAGAAGGGTCATTTAACATAAGATGCCAGTGTTTTATAATGATGGTTTTTTTTGGAGTAAAGGTGGTAATACATGAAACAGAAAGCTTCTTATCCCTTTTAACACTCTTTTTAATAGATCAGAGCCCAGTGTACAGAGTGCAGTATCGTAAGCCTCATCAATGCTCTCAGAGGAATGACCTCTGGCCAAGAATTGTTGTTTCATGTCTGAAACACTCTCGATCAAATCCTTAGTTAAATGACAAATACGTCTAAGTCCATAAAAGTGGCTCTTAGGCAGGCCATGTTCAAGTGCCTTCAGATGAGAACTGCAGGCCAGAGGAAAGGAGTTATGATCAGTGACTTTCTGGTAAAGAGAGGCAAGAAGGTCCACATACCGCATATCAGTTCAATTTTCCATATAAAAAAAATAAAAAATAGAAAAATGAAAAATTGAATTCAATTTTCCAATTTTCCATCTTTCATCAGTCAGATTAATATATAATTAAGATGTTGGAGTCATTTTTCTAATTTTCTATTTTTGAGATGTTGGATAGAAAAATGAAAAATTGAAAATTGAAAATTGGTAAATTTCCATCTCTGTTTTTGACTTGGACTGTCTGAGAAGGTGCAATCTAAGCCCCTGACTCAACTCGCCTCTGATTGGCTGCCGGGGCTCTTGCGGTCAAGACTGCATTACTGTTAATGGTTATAATAACATAAGGTGAGTCACGTTTTCCTCTTCATTCACATTTGATAGAGGCGCCAACTTATGAGAAGACTGTATTCATGTAAATATACAGAATATACTTTCAGAGCTGTAGTGATTTTACCTCTCCAGCCTATGAAGCTAACGTTAGCCTTTTTAAGCTTAATGAACACATGCCGTTGCAGCTGCCCCACAGGCTGAAATGAAGTATAACGGTGACTGTAGAAGTAAATCTACCACTGTGAAGTTGATTAGCAGAGATTCCTCATGGCAGTTTCAGGAGGAATTGTTCTGCTATGAGTGTTTGTGTAAAGTCAGAAGTTCCAGCAGCAGTGATGTGTGATTTAAGCTGCTTGATTAAAATCCCTCTTTTCCGTCTCCTGTAGTGATGCTGCAGGACTGAGCATCCTAACTGTGCAGCTGCTGCCTGCACATCTTCTCATCTCACTCCAGGATTTTCTTTCAGTCGCTCATTTGCAACAAACTCGTTAATATATAGGTCTGTTTTTACGCAAAATCATCTGAAGTATTTAATGATATCATGATAAAAGGGATTTCTGTTCTCATTAAAGATAAACAATTGCTCAACATAACCATAAAGACTGACATAACCAGGAACAAAGTTAGTTGTACCTTTGACCTGCAAGAAGAACTCTCCCTGGTGGAAAGAAGAGAAACTGAGTTTGAGGATGAGCGATGCCAAATCACATATGAAAGCACCAGGAGGACATAAACCCTCAGGTCGATCTCGTCAGTAATAATGATGTGCTACAATACCGCTCTCATGAGAAATGTTTGTATATGAGCTTTCCACATTGAAAGTGGCCAGAACAGTGTCGCTAGGGAGTTCTTGGAGTTCAGAGATTTTGTTTATCACATCAGTAGAGTCTCTTACAAAGGCAGAAAGCTTTTGAATGTATGGTTTAATATAATAATCCACACTGGATTATTATAATTGGATAATGGCTCCAATAATGACTCACTACTGGTCATTATACGTCTGCCTTTAGGGTCAGTCAAACTTTTATGGATTTTGGGAGCATGTAAAAGACACGAGTAATAGGGTATTTTCAATTCAAATACTCAAATTCGTGTTTGGTTATCGTTTTGTTCTAAAGCCTGAGTTATGATATCACCAATAATCTTTTGAAAATCAGCAGTGGAATTATTATTTAGTTTCTTGTAGAGTTGACCATCAGTCAACTGGTGATATGCTTCTGCTTCATAGTCAGTGCTATTAAGGATAACTATAGCTCTCCCCATATCTGCTGGTTTAATCACAATATTATCATATGCAAGTTCTTTAATAGCATGTCTTTATTCCTGGCCAAGCTTATTTTGAGGGGAGTAAGGCATAGTCTAAAATGTCTCAAGTAATACTTGTTCCACTACTCTACAGAAAGTTTCAGCTGAAGGCTTGGACACATGGGGTACAAAAGTACTTTTTGGTCTAAATAAAGGCTTAGCAGATATTTAACTTTCATTCTCAGTCCCAAACATGTGTCTTAATTTTATCTTCCTGAAAAAAAGAAAAATATCAGTCTTAATTTCAAGAGTCTCTCTGGTAGGTGGGAACAATGCTTAATCCCTTTCTTAAGGCCAAAAGATGTAGCATGTAGATGGAGAAAAGCAAGGGCCCAAGTACTGAACCCTGCGGAACTCCATATTCTAATGGTTTTTAATGGAAATTTCCAGTTTCTACGCAGAATGACCTTCCAGACAGATAAGAGCAAAGCCAATTGAAAACCAAGCCTGAAATGCCCACCCAGTCTTTAAGACGTTCAATTAAAATACTATGATCGATAGTGTCAAAAGCCGCAGACAGATCCAACAGGAGTGAACAGTACGTTGACCACAGTCAGCTGTTAAAAGAAGATAATTTAAAACTTTGAGAAGTGCAGTTTCTATACTAAAACAGTTCTAACTTCTATTGTTATCATGTTAAAAGAGTGAAAGGGTACAGTAGGAGCTAGGAGAAGAGGGTTCAGGGACAGACGGGGCTGCAAATGAAGTATTGTGTCTGATGTTTTTGATTTTGTCTGAGAAAAAAGATTGGTTCAATGGTGGAAGTGGATTTGATGTACGGCTGACAACACTGACGAGGAGTCTAGGACTGGATTTATGGACATTAATGAGATCATTATAGTACTCATCTCTTGCCAATTTCACTGCTTGATTAAAAATCTTCTTTTGGTCTCTCAGAGTTTTCAAGTCTGGCTGTCTGGAACACTTCCATTTCCTTTCAGTTTTACGACACAACTGCTTTAGTAATCTGATGTTGTTATTTAATCAAAGCTGTCTTGTGGTTTTCATTTTTCTGAGTCTAAGAGGAACCACAGTGTCCAAGATATTTTTAGGGGCTGTAGAGCCGTCTCCGCACATTTTGAAAAAGTTTGAGCGGCCAGCGAATAACTGAACAGCAGGCAGTCGTACTGATATTGTATCACCTGAAATGAGAAACACAGGAACTGTCTGTGTTTTTGGAATGCCAGGGATGTGGAAATATGCATCCTTCAGATTCCACAGACACGCAGTAATTTCCCGGGCGCACACATTCCAGCACTCTCTCGTCGGTATGTGGAAAGGTCTGACCTTTATCGATTTGTTGAACAGGGATAGACTGAGAATGGGTCTCATTCCCCCTGTTTTTTTCGGAATCAGAAAATAACGGGAACAAAATCCCCAATCTTCCCCCCGTGGGGAACTCTGGAAATGGCATCTTTCTCCAGAAGTTCCTGTAAGTCCGAGCGGAGAGCAAGACACTGTTCCTGTGACCACAGGACCGTCTCTACTATCCCTTTGAGGCGGGGGGAGTGGAGAGACATGTAACCTTCACTTATCAGCCTGCTCATCCAGCTATCCACCGAGCCCACGCACTGCCGTACTGAGGAGTGCTCTGTAGGCGGGCGTACTTTTTCTTGTTCTACAGCCATTGTCATGGAAACGAGCTTTGATAGAGCCCTCGCTGCTCTTACTTGTAGAGAGGAATCCCCTGCAGTGACCCTTGGGGGCGTTAGAGACTGTCCAGAGGATGTGTTATGTGCGACCGGCTCAAAAAAATCACGATAGCTTGGATAAAATGTGAATATCAATTGTAAGATTAAAAAAGTTGACAATGCCACCTAGGGTTAAAAGGAGCCTAGGACTTCATGTACAAAAAAATCACAATGAGGATGCAATTTAAAAAGGTATTTACTGTATAAATCACAAATAAAAACAGCTGTCAGGATCATTTTTAAAAAGTCTTAAAAGTTTCTTGTTTTTCCAAGTTGAGAAAAGCTTCCCAGTCCTTTCATTTTGTGAAACCATCGACCTCAGTGCCAGTGGCTGCGCTGTCTTCAGCTGCCCATCTGTCTTCCCATGCGCCCCTCCATCAGCTGTCCTGCTTTTGCTACGCCTCTGATTGCTGTGCCTCTCTGTACGGCTCTCTCTACTTATCCTGAGGAAAAAGACAACAGCCACCAGTATGCTGCCAGCACGCCAAGGTTCACCATACTCTGCCTGTCCCCACAACCAGCCCTCCCAGTGTCCGCTGCAGAACACAGATAAATAGCCAAGGTTCTCCTGGGCGGGAATGACTGCTCCCGACCCAGGCTGGAGTATTCACAATAAAACAGACACTGGCTGCTGCGCTTCAGGCTCTGGTGGCTCGTATCGGGGTCTGTAGATCTTGGAGGTTGCCGTGCCACTCACGCTGACATTGAGGTTTCGCCGCCGTTCTCTCCCCTGCTGGAAGCCACCCACATTATATCTGCTGCTTGGCTGGGACCTTCTTTTCTGCTGGCGTCCCACACCTGTTGCCGGTTTTGCTGATCGCAGCTCGGGGGTAGTTACGGAGGCTTAACTGGGGCACAGCACTCTTCTCTCTGATAAATTAAAAATACATTCTAGTATTAAAAAAACAGAATTTATAAAAGTCATAATAAAACCCCTCTAAGACAAGCAGTTGAAAAACAAAAGCCTGCACGGCCACCCTTGGAGTCTTTCCGGGTAGCCTGCTGACCAACCGAGGAGGATGGGAAAGAACGTGGAGAGGAACCCAGGCGACGATTGGCGGGTCGAGAGTCATTTATTGCTCCAGCTGTGCTCGCTGTCACGGTGTGCACACCGCTGGTCACGGCGCTGTGAGTGTGCAGCAGGTTGGCTCCAAGCAACATGGCACCAGATATTCTCAGCTCCCTCCGAAGCAGACTTCATGGCATCCACCATGGCGTGGAAACAAGGCCCAAACAGCCCATCCAGGCTAATCGGAGCCTCCAGAAGGTTCTTCCTTGACGCCTCAGGGATGGGAGGCTAGTGAAGCCACAGGCGTTGGTGTATCATGGTTGCCCTTGCAGCCTGTCGAGCCATGCAGACAGCAGAGCAGGCACACAGTGTGAGGGCGGCGCTGGCGGCGTTACCGACCTCTGGGGCCCGCTCAGGCGGCATTGTGGGATCTGCTGCTATTTTTAGCATGTTGGAAATTAGCAGGGGAGTGTTGTTGGTTGCTGCCAATGCTTGAAAAGCACACTGATGACTCTGGTCTGCCTGTCAGGCGATGTATTGATCTTTGGGTAATGTCAGCATCGGCCGCACTCGCTTGTCCGTCTCTGAAAAAAGCCGTGAGCTTTGCCTTAAGAGGAGGAGCAGCTGGAGAGGCGTGGTCAGCGAAGCCATCCTCCTCGGTGACAGAAACGTACATGAAACAGGCGCTCTCAGGCTTTTCGGATCTGCTGCAGCTCCATCATGAGACTTCCTGATGGGCGGGAAACAAGGCCATATGGAGTCTCACCTAGCCAACTCAGCTAGGGGAAACACATCGCACATCTCATCTGGTGGGGTGGCTGCCTGAGTGGGCGGGGCCACCAGGTCTTTAACAAGCGGCTGCTCTAATAATGATGTCTGGCAGCTCCTGTAAGAGACTGTCGATGGCTGGTAAGGTGGTAGAGGTGGAGAGGGTGATCCCAGGGTCCCCTCATCCCCAGTCTGGTCACTGTTTGCTTCCACATTCAAAAATAAGGAGAAAACATTTTACTTCATTTTGGTTGCTCACCTTTTAGCCTGTGGTTGATTTGGACTGAACTGAACTGAATTATGTTTAAATGTGGCTGTTCATAAGGGCCCCCTGGTAACCTGAATTAATAAACAAAACCTCCAGCATTTTTTTTTAACAAACCAATGATCCAATATAAAAAAATATGCACATTAAATGAAAGCTCAGATTCTCTCCTTTCTAGCAATAATTGGTTTTTAATTCTGGCATAATCCTGCTTTCTATCATCACACATTGAGTGTGGTCTGTCTATGCAGTGCATGTCCTGCAGCCAAGCCTGGAAACTAGAAGCAGAATTTAAGATGCGTTTACATGTGCGTGTATTTTCAGCTGGGAGGTGAAAAGATTCGGGTAAATCAGCGCTGCTGCTGCTGTGGCGAAACAAAACACGCAGCTTCCAGCATGGCTGATTTCTGTGGTTTATGCCATTAACCTGAATGAGAGGACGCACAGATTTCGGTCTGTTCGGCCTCAGGTTCACAATTGGCTCTAATGAGAAAGTCAGCTGGCATCTCGACTGGGCTGATGCCATAAATTGTGATTTTAATCATAATAATTTAATAATTTAATTTCCAGATCATAAATTCCTTTCAGATAAGTCATACATCTCAATAACATTTTTTCTTTCCCCATTCCCATTTATTGTTCACAACCATCTTTAGGCAGTTCATTGTCCTCTGAGAGGAAATTCATCATCATTGTTAATCATTTATTATTTTTTAATTTTCTTATTGCTACTCATGATTTGCTCATCCTATTATTTTTTTTCAGCATATTTATAATTTAACTCTTGAATGAATTCATTTTAATGTATCTATGAATCCTTTGAAGGGTTGCAGGGGGCTGCGCTCAGTCCCAGCTGACACTGGGCGAGCGCTGAGCATACCCTGGATTATATTATTATACAGATTCTTTCAGCTCAGGCAGGATGCACTTGGGCCCAGAGTGATGGAATCACAGACATCTCCAGTGCTTGGGCCCAAACTCTGACGGTTTACTTTAACAGACTGAGGACAAGCTTTTCTTGTGGAATGATATCCCTGACTAATCTCCAGCCACTTCCTGTCGAGAGTTTGCAGTCACAGTATACCAACAGGTGGACCTCTCATGATTGTCCATATTTGTCATTTTTTTTTGTTAAATAATTATGGCTTTGTTAAAACCGGAAGTTTCGTACCTTCTGGATTATTTTTGATGCGATACTCTTAATGTGAAAGAGTCGTTCCGGAACTAGTATTTCCGAGAAGAAGAACAAGCCGGAGCAGCGCTCGCCTCCTCTCGGATTAATGTCAGGTAACGTGAAGACTCGTCGGGTTGTTGGCAGTAACGGTGACGTTGAGCCGTTTAACGTCTGTGCAGGTGTGAGTGTGACGCTTTTCACCTGTTTGTCTGTGAGGGCGTTTGGATGAAAGACCGCGGAATGCTAACAGCTGGCTAAGCTAAAGTAAACTTCTCAGGATGAGATTCAAACAGCTAACTAGCTAACTAGCTAACTAGCTAACCAGCTAACTAGCTAACCAGCTAACTAGCTAACGTTAACTGGACGTCGCTTATCACGCGAGATCCTCGGTGGGAACAAGGCAAACTTTTTACGAGGATCGCACAAGTTTTCAGCGTTTGCGTCGTATTCTGCAAACTTTAACGCACCCGTTAGCCAGATCACCACCATCCGCAGTTGTCCAACGTCAAACTCCTCCAACGTCGACAGCTAACCAACGCTAACCCAGGTGG
Source organism: Naso thynnoides (assembly GCA_029783665.1). Classification (NCBI taxonomy): domain Eukaryota; kingdom Metazoa; phylum Chordata; class Actinopteri; order Acanthuriformes; family Acanthuridae; genus Naso; species Naso thynnoides. The sequence goes on from JAQLOL010014826.1 coordinate 8,222, forward strand.
AGGTGAGCTCAGGCGGTTGGCTGGTTGTCTGCACATCGCGCCGTTACTCCGGACGAAGCTGCTGACGTCGGTACGACAGATGCTCAGATCCTCGTAACAGGAACGAAAACATGCCAGTAACTGTTCTACACTAAGTTACGTTAAATTAATTATTTAAGCAAAATAATAAAAGTGACAACACAACATGCAAAATACCGTTTTAGGTTGTTCTGTTTGAGTTTTAGTCACTCATGCTGTGTGAGATGTAGTGTTGGCCTGAAGTGCTGTACTCCGACAGACGGGTTGTACTACACTGTGTACTAATATGTAGTATTTAAATATACGTAAACTGTCTGAGAGTGTCCTTCCACTGACTGAGTCTCTGGTTTGAGCCCTTTGTGTTGAGGCCACATTCATTCACTCACCAAATACTGTTTGTACCTGATCACATTATGAGCAGCCAGCGGGCAGCCAGTGTCCACGGGACCTCTGAGGGCCCTGGGCATCATGGGCCCCTGGGCATCATGGGCCCCCGGGCATCATGGGCCCCCGGGCATCATGGGCCACGGGACCTCTGAGGGCCCTGGGCATCATGGGCCCCAGGCATCATGGGCCCCAGGCATCATGGGCCATGGGACCTCTGAGGGCCCCTGGGCATCATGGGCCCCTGGGCATCATGGGCCCCTGGGCATCATGGGCCCCGGGCATCATGGGCCCTGGGACCTCTGAGGGCCCCGGGCATCATGGGCCCCCGGGCATCATGGGCCATGGGACCTCTGAGGGCCCCGGGCATCATGGGCCCCGGGCATCATGGGCCATGGGACCTCTGAGGGCCCCGGGCATCATGGGCCCCTGGGCATCACGGGCCCCTGGGCATCATGGGCATCATGGGCATCATGGGCCCCGGGCATCATGGGCCCCTGGGCATCACGGGCCCCCGGGCATCATGGGCCCCGGGCATCATGGGCCCCTGGGCATCACGGGCCCCTGGGCATCATGGGCCCCCGGGCATCAGAGGCAGAAGTCAGCTTAATATTTCCACAGTGTGTTTCCTTCTCGTCTGGGTCCAGGTCACGAGACAAAGATGGCATCGGGCAGTACGAGCCCCGAGGAGGAGCGGAGCCTCCGAGAGTGCGAGCAGTATTTCCAGAAGCACAGCATCCAGCAGCTGCTCAAGGACTGCATCGTCCAGCTGTGCACGTCTCGGCCTGAGCGGCCCATGGCCTTCCTCCGGGACTACTTTGAAAGACTGGAGAAGGTGAGTGTCGTCACGTGTGGCTCTGGGTGACATCGGCGTTCTTAGGAAGCCTTTCACGTTCCACAGGCGGCTGGATAAACCACAGTACACATGTGCATTGTAAGAACACATCACAGCCTTCTGTGCACTGAGCATGTTATTGTGTGAGAGCCACAGATGTGCTTTTGTGTGTGTGTTGCCCAGCATGAGGAGGCCCAGCAGAAGGCCTCCCTGCAGAAGACTCGCTCGCGCTCAGACTCCCGTGAAGATGAAGTTTCTCCACCCATGAATCCTGTCGTGAGGGGTCGGACCCGCAGAGGAGCCATCAGTGCTGAGGTTTACACCGAGGAAGACGCTGCGTCCTATGTCAGAAAGGTCAGTGGCGACATCGCTCTGATTTTTCAGTCACACTCCTTCATATTGTCCTTAAAGTGGCACAGATGGACATTTTTTTATCAGCTGCTAAAAAGGAAGATGATGATGATGTATTGATGTGTGTTGAACCCTCCGATGCATCACTCTAGCCCTGCAGTGACGCTCATTTTTTGGATTTGGTATGAAAGTACTCTCATGAACCTTTTTTTTACTGCAGCAGCAGCACACAGCTGTTTTCACTGACAGGGTTTGATAAACCAGCTGTACACTTCCTGCTCAGCAGCAGACAGACGCACGTACAGAGTGGCTGGTGAACCTGTCGAGCACAGAGTTCAAGGTATGCACCAACATTTTCTCTCTTTCTTCTTTCTGTTATTTTCCTCCCTCCTGAGTTCCAGACAAGTAGATAGATCCCATTCTTTGGACTGTGTGCAGTAACAAGGAAGAGACGGGCAGAGCTC
>JAQLOL010014827.1:0-10270 GCA_029783665.1 Naso thynnoides
TACTGGGTACGACTCAAGACTTCGATGGACATGACTTTGTTGCTTATCTGCCTTGAACTGGAACGCACTTTAGATTAACTTCTGTTGTTTTAAAATGTGCTATTTAAATGAAGTGACTTGACTCGTGACCTGTCCATGGGGGCTTGAGATTTGACTTGAATTTCAGATTTGACTTGGACTTTTCTGGACAGGACTTGAGACTCAATATGGACTTCAAAACTTGATTTGATCCATACTTTAGACAAGACTTGTACCCATGGCCTTGAGACTTGGACATAAGACTTCCCTAAAAAGACTGGAGACTGGACTTGGAACTGAGACTTTCTCCAAAGAATTTAAGATTTGACTTGATCTCAACTTTGTAGAGACAAGATTTTAGACTTGTCCTCCAAAACTTTAGACTTCACTTGGACTTCTCTGGACAGGACTTGAGACTTAATAATATGTATGTATGTATGTAGGTATGAATGGTGGCAGAAGAATTAATCCATTTAGACTGATTAAAATAAAGAACCAGTCAAAGTAAGGCTTTAATTTCCAAAATAGTGATTATACTACAGTTACTAATCCAAGTAGTGCAGTGTCACTGCATTGCATCATGGCCAGAATGTAATGAGTTTTTTTGTTCTCTATAACATTAGATTATGATTTTATGTTGTCCTCAGTAGATGACATATGTGAGCAGGCTGGCAGGCCACAGCAAGGTCAAATCTGCACCTTTTCAAAAACAGCGTTAATAGCTTGAGGTATTGTCTTTATGTTGAGTTTGACTCAGTTACAGATGCAAAGAACATGTGTCTATTGTGAACTATTTAGGGGGGAGCAAAAAATTTGTAGTTTGCTGTTTGAAAAATAGCCTTGGACATCAAATTTGATGAAGCATTTGACATGGCAGCATGACAATGTGAAACTTCTAGGAAGACAGGAAAGCCTCTATCAGTGCCAGTGATGGATGTACTCTAGCAAAACAACAGAAACTGGATCTAAGATCTCGGCAAACACAACCGTGAGCATTGCTTTATTTTGTAATTTTCTTATATGTGTAATACATAATGTGTCCCATCAGGTTTGGGAGGCTGTATTGTTTGTAGCTATGCATTTTGGCTGATTGTGGACTCCTGTATTATGTTCCAACAAAACAGATTCAGTTGCTGGAAGAACAGGTTGTAAGTCACTTTTTGGAGGGGGAGGGGTCATGTAAAAGTAACTAATGATGTAAGTTAAGTAATTTTGATTACTCTTTAAAGGAGAAATCAGTAATAAGCAACACTGTAAAGGACACCCACACACTTTCAACAAACACTCCAAGCCCAAATAAACAAACAAACAGAGACACAGACAGTCAACTTTTAGCGGCAACACTATGGACTCGTTCAACCAAACTGAGCAGAGAAACGAAAACCTGCTTATTAACCTTTTGTCACCTGGGTCACCACTGTATTTTTAAAAAAAGGCTCGGTTGGGTGGTCGTGGCAATTACATAGCAGCTCGACAACACCAAAGGCATCACTTCGTCCATTCGCGACAGATTTTAGAAGTGACTGAAAAACGGTGGCATGTGTGACCCTAACAGGACGCCCTCCTCTTGTAAGAAGTACACCAGGGACACGGCAGTCAGATGACATCCTTGCAGGGGAAGTGACGCTTTTGGTGTTGTAGAGCTGCTAATGAAACATCTCCGCTGCACACGCCCAGCCGAGCCTTGTTTTGGAGTTACAATGGCGACCCATGTGAAAAAGACAAATAAAACCTCCTCTCTGCAAGGCTGATCACTATCGTCATCACTAGCATCACAGGTGCAGCCAATAACTCCTGATGAGCAAAGGCGAGCGAAACCTGTGACCTCGATTTAAGAATCCTATTACAAAGTGGAGGTTTGACTTGAGACTTGAAATGTGACTTGTCCTTAAGGACTTAAGACTTAGCTCGGACCGGGTTGAGAGTGACTTGAGACTCAACAAGCAGTTGCCCCAAAATACTTGTTTTAATATTAGATAATCCGAATCTTAAAATCTGATGAACTTGCTGCTCAGGGTGTGATGACAGTGGAATTAAATTAAATGTCTTCTGAGTTTTCTGCTGGAAGGACGGGAACATCTTTAAATCATTCTAGTAAAAGATGGTTTTAAACTTTGGAAAAGAGAGGAAAAATTTTCCATCATCTCATTATAGGCAGACATGATGCAAGAATTGTATATATCTTTTAACAAAATACAAATTTAGACTGTCCCGAGGACACTTCGCACTGGGTGGAGCTGCAGTGTGATGCAGCTGACCTGAAACACTTTGACCAACAGGCTCCTTGTCACATTTTCAGTATCTTCCTTCACCTGAGCGGCAGAGTTTGGAAGCCGCTCTCTGCACTGTGACCTGGTTGAGAGGAAACTCGTCCAATGTGGGGCAGCGCAGATTGCTCTGCATCCACGGGGCCGTTAGGCGCAGAGCGGAGCAAACTTCAGGGACACAAACTGCTCAAAGCAGAGCGCCGACTCACTTCTTCACTCTGAGAGCCTCCAGGTCCTTAAGTTCAGCCAAAAGGAATATTAGAGGAATGTAATTGATTTTTAAACTCCTGACTAATCACACTCGATCAAACAGAGATTCATGGATGTGCATAGTTTGAAGTATGGGGGCAAATGTTGCTTAACCTGCATATTTTTCATGCTTCCACTGCTTTACCCCTTTGGCAAAGATAACTGTTGGGTGTGAATTAAATAAGGCTTTAATAGTTAATCTTGACTCAAAAGTGGATTTTATCGATGATCTTTGAGCCCTTAAGAAAAACATCAAACATTTGTACATTACTTTTTAGACTCAGGAGTTAAATGAGATTAATTTCCTCCTCGTTAGTGAGAGAACATGCACACAGCAGTGACCCTGAGGCTGCTAATAAGAGCTGAAATAAATCACAAAAGCCCATCGTTTCATGCAATTAGAGGAGAAATAAAAGAAAAACAACACTATCAAAAAATTCAACACAATTAGCTCTACAAGGTGGCAAACATCAATGCAAATATGAACCCCAGCAGTGAGATAATCTCCACTGCGTTTTCTTCAAATGTGCAGAAACCTTCCGGTTTCTTCAAGTTTGGTGCTGCTGGTGTTTTATTGAAGTCTTCATTAAAATGGTTCAAATAATTCATGTTGATTCCACTGGCAGATGATATTAACCTGAAGTTAAACCTGTGTCTGCAGGAAACCAGATCACATGATTGAAGATAAAGAATAAATGGAGAAGCCTTATTGTAGTTAATTAGTTTTTTTATATATCTGTACTTTACTATTTCTATTTCTTTCGACTTTCACTTTTACTTTACTACATTTTCTAAAGAAAGCAGATACGTTTACTCCATTACATTTCCCATAATCATCTTAGTTACTGGTTACCAATAAAACCAGAGGAAATTTGATAGGCTACCAGCCAAAGACTTTTTGTTTGTTTGTTTGTTTCGTTAGCCATTAATGTGGGATCACAGACCGCAAGAGATCGGATCATTGGTTAATCATGTTGGGCACAAGTGCAAACAGGAGTTCTTCAGCTGCAGCACAAGTAAAGACTGGATTGTTAACTTTGGATGCTGCTGCAGTCAAGTTTAATGTTTGATATTAATTCATTTTGTTGTTGTGACTTAGTAGCAGTCGCCCAGTAACAGAATCAGCTTAAGGTAAACCTTTGCCTATTGTGTCTTAATCAGGTTAATAGGAGTTTAAAAGGTTTGGAAAGCTTTCTGAAAGAACTTTATTTGCATTGTGTTTTATGACTGGGACATTCTGTCCTTGTGTAGACCAGAGCTACATATGTAACAAATAAACAGTTCTTAAAAAGTCAAACTTGACTGCTTTTTACTTGTACTTACTTACTTGCAACACTTAAGGACATTTATATTCACTGCACTTCTTATACTTAAATACAGTAAATATCAGCTACTGTACTGTTTTAATCAAGTTATATTCTAATCAGCAACGTTCATATTTACCAAAGTCATTTTCCAGTAAAGTATCTTTACTTATACTCAAGTACGGCCTTTGGGTACCTTATACAAGACTACAAATACATTAGGGTTCTGTCAGCAGAACTGCCAAACAAACATTTTGAAATTACAAACATTTCTGTATTAATGTGTTGCTTATTCTCAAGGCATAGGACTCCTGTTTGAGTGAGCATTAGTGTGTGGCAAACAGAGGATTCCAGCTCTCAACCTCTGACTCTCAAAGGAAATCACAATCTTGTTGGACTACATGTTAAGTAAGAATTTATGTAAATGTTATGAATTTCAAAGACTGAAACTGTAAATGGCTCTAATGCCACCATCCAGCATATAACTGGACCTATGTGCAAATTTTGATTTATTTTTATGTATGGAAGGACAGATTTCTTAGCAGCATTAACAGTAATAATAATACTAAAAGTGGCTGCCGGGCCCCTAATAATAATAAGACACATACATGAAGATCTGTCAGCATAATTGCCTGACCACAACTTGATTTGAAACCACACATCACTGCCATTAACGCTGATTAACTTTTGACCAATCAGAGGTTAAATGCACCAAGTAAGAGCTGCTGGAGCATGTTTCATTAAATTTTAGAGACAGTGACAAAAAGGAAAGTCGGCTACGCCAAATAAACCAGTGAAGAAATGGGCAGAGAGGGAATTTTTACACAGCAAGTGGAAAAAGTCAAAGTAGTGAAGTGGAACTTATAATACGCTATCAAGCCATTTTGCCCCCCACTCCCCGTCCCCCGAGGGGGGCCCAGTGCTCGGGCCCTAATAATAACATTGACAAAACAAGAGAGCCCTACGTCCCTGCTGTCCGGCCCCTAAATATTGTGTCAGAGGGTTCAAGCTGCTGTTAGAACATCCAACAAGCACTTTGTTCATATGTCACCAAACCTCAAGAGAAAATGTTTTAAAAGCCAAATTTCATTTACTACAAACTGAATCCAGATTATCTAAACCACTTTTGGAGGTGGAATCTCACCTGAAATGTCAGTCATAGTCACTTATTTCTGAGAAACTGTGAACACTAACACAGAGTGTGTTTTAAACTGTGATGTTTCTTTGTTTACAGCTTGGGTCGTATTTTTTTACCATTTACTTTTGTTTTCTACTCCAAACTGCTGGTTTGGAGTAGAAAACTTGTGTGATTGCGCTTGTTTGTCACCATCTCTGACCTCGTTTAAAGTCATTACAAAGAGAAATAATGGCCAAAAATGCTGCACAATAATAAGCACCATATTGTAAAAACTCCCTCTGGATCATGGCTAACCGGCCTTAATCTCTGGCCAGAAACTCTGTCCCGAGCACAGAATCATTATCTTCAGAACCATCATTGGCCTGACAGGATGGATGTGCGAACAAATCCGATTTCTCTCCAAAATAACGCCTCTAACAAGAGCCAGCAGCCTGACAGCGCGTCTCACACACTCTGCTGCAATGTCATGCAAGTCAAGTGAAGCTCAGCCATGTCCGGAGACATCTTGTCCAGGAAACTGACCACAGTTCCAGCAGGCGCCTCCGGGCCTGGCTGTTCCTTTATCGTGAGCTAATGTCGGCGCGGATGCACACGCGCCTCCTCGAGCCCGAGATGCTGGTCTCTCCCCCTCGGATCACGAGTTCAATTAATTTCACAGTTGGCAACACCCGCAGTCATTTTGCCAGGGCCTGTTGTCTGGGAATGGAGAGAAATGGGGAGAATATGATGCACCTCGAGCCGCTCAGCCCTCCTCCTCCTCCTCGCCAACATCCCCACCACCCATAAAAGCTCCACTCGCCCGGAGCCACATGTGATCTGATAGGGCCACGACTCTGCAGCATATAAATGCTTCCATCACGACGATAAGGGAGAGACGAGGTGGCCACATGCATCATTACTGCTCCATAAAGACATCATTCAACAGCAAATTCCAGACTTTTATCTGAATTGCAGATCGTTACACATCGTAATTGACAGTCTGCAGATCAATCACATCGGTTTGATGAAGTCTCAAGTGTGAATTTAAAAAACAGTGAGCTGTTTAGACTTGGCCTAAAGTCAAATGTTGAACATCTCCTCCGGACATAAGCTTTCATCGAGCCGAGTCTAATCCTGACATGTGATATGAACATTTCAAATACAGTCAAACACACAAACAAGAGAACAACTCAGTTCTGTGGCTTCAGCCTGCTTTTTTTAGAGGCTGATGTATTTTGCAGGACTGGTGTGTGGAGATACTGACACACATCTCTTTTATTAATATTATTATTTAATATTATTCATATTAATTGATATTAATTCACAAGAAAGCTTTGAGTTAAAGGTGTAAAAATTATTTTTATCATAAATTTTTTTTTTACTGAACTTTTTCTTCATGCAATTTTAAACAGATGCAATTAAAGATCCAATTCTCTCAAAAATGTGTCTTACCATTCTTTTTTGTCCCCTCCATAAAATCATAGATTCATTTTTCTGTTTATTACGAGGCTGGAATTAAATTACAGCGTGTCTATTGTGAGATTCTACAATGAAAGATTTGTGACATTAACATTAAAGCCAGACTAAAGGTGTGTGCCCTCTCCAAACGCCAGAGACCAGATTTTGTGTCCTGTCTGTGGCTGCTTTTACAACACAGGCCATTATGCCCAGTTGCCTAAATCCAATTTTTTTTAATCTCCTGCTTTAATGTACTTTTAATAATAACCTATATTTGATATCTGCATTTACACTTGTATAATACTTTAAACAACCAGCAGGCGTATAAAAGGGTTTAGAAGGTAAAAAGGCAAATGCTGAAATGAGCAAATAGCCGGCACCATTTTAATGGATGCAGACAAGAGGGAAATAATTCAAGCTGTTGCTTTCTAAAGCTTTTAAGCTTTTGATTTCACGCTGGTAGTGTAACCATGCTTTCCCATTGCAACTGAAATCTATTTATTTATTTATTCACTAATTTATTTCTATGTTTTCACCTGCACTACCTCTTTGCACCAAAGACTTAAAAAACAGGTAACATAAGCATGTGTCCACTGGCCTGAACCTTCGTCCTCCATTGCAGTTTAACTATCTTGATTGTGTTTTTAGAGTTTGGAAAGTCCTTTGCACATTCATCTTGCTTTTAAATATGTGCCTTTTTCCTGCTTTCACATTCATTATACATATCCGATCTGAGCCACATAGCAGGAAAAAAAAAAGGAATTGGGTCACTTGAACCATGCAGTTGTTCTGTTTTAAGCAAGAGAGTAAAACTTCCTTAACTAGCTGTAAACCTCATCGTGCTGCTGCTGCCAGGCCCAGATTCTGCAGAAACATAAAATCACAAAAAAATCTGCATGTTACAAAAGTCGACCTTCTTTACTGGGAGCCTTCGACTCGAGACTGACTTTGCTTCAAGGGTAACCTGGTTCCACTTCTGCTTTGCATACCCTCACTCCTGGCTAGGAAAAGATGCAGATATGGCCTCAAAACTTCAGCTTTCTGCAGTCATCCATCCATTCATTTTCTATACTGCTCAACATTTTTAGTTTATTTGTCCCAGCGTGCAGCTGGTGTGAAGCAGGCTAATTCACCTGCAGTCAGGCTGTGGAAGGAAACCACCCAGAGGAAGCGCAGCTCTCTTACTCCTGAACCTTTTATGCCACGAGGCACCGAACTCAGCGGTACGCACTAATAACAACACCTGATGCTAATGGCTTTCTGCAAACCCCATAATGCCCAATGATGAATGAGAACAAAATGTGTAAATATTAAAATGAACCATCATGCACTTTTACAGGCGCCCAGCTGGTGTCGACTCTTAATGAGCGCTGAAGAAAAGTGGCCGCACAGCTTGTTAAAACATCTATGATAGATGTTTCGCATTACAAGCTAAACAAGCCGCCGCGAGAATATTCAAACCTCTGAATCGAACCTGCTGCCCCTCATCCTCTCTCTGCCTCTCTGTGCCGGCTTGTTGCTTTTCCGGGACAACACACGAGAGAAATTGCTAATCACAGGCTGATCTTAGCCACTCACTCTCAGCTCCTCCACTTGTCTCACTCCAAACATTTAGCCTGCAACCCACGATCTAACTGTCACAGCGTGGTGCTGCACAGATGCTGAACATTTCACATCAGTACATAAGAGGGCTCCTTCACATCTGTGCTGTTAAAATCTCTGGATTTATGAATTAAGTCTAGTGTGTGTAGGACGCAGGTCTGCTCGGAGGGTCACAGGAAGCTGGTGGGCGGCTGCAGCTGCTCGGCTTCTCCCCATTCACAGAAAACAGTGACTAATGAAGCATATTTGAGTGGAAAACTCCGCCGCTGTTGTCAACCTGCAGCTCTAATTTCTGATGCAATTTTACATACAATTACCAGCCGTTTGTGCCTAGAGAAAAGCTCGCAGCAGCACTCTGTGGAAAGGAGTGGGAGGTTTGATGTGGAACAAAAATCACACCTCTATCCGACTGGCTGCTGATTTGTTTGTACGGCAGCTTTCTGTCTCTCTGATGAGCTCATTGTGGCTTCGCTGAGACCTGTGCGTGATGTGTGTGAGTGTATTCAGTCTGTAGATGCGTTAGCACTCCAGATTAAATCGTAGCCCTTGTTTAAACAGCTACAGTTACATTGAGTCACTGCTCTTTAAAAAAGAGGACACAACTCAACAAAATATAACAGTTTTATCTGAACTTTAAACTTAATATTGCAACCTTTCCTCTTCTCAGTCAGCAGCCTTTGCGTGCTTTAGATTTTTAGATGACAATCTAAGTGTATGCATGAGTTTTTATGTTGTGCAAATAGTCTGAATTTGTTTTCCAAATGAGGGCAGTGTCCTTCACTGCACAGCACTCGGCCTCTTCTCACCACAACAAGACAAGTTCTCTGTCCTTGCTTGTCAGCTTTTTTTCTTGAGTTATCCCTTCGTTCTAGCAGCTTCCTGGTTTGAAAGTGATTCTTCCTCATTGTAAAACGAGAAGACTTTCCTCACGGTAGAAACAACGCAGCCTCAGGCTGCCTGTCTACTGTATCAGAGCTGAGCATTTGCATACAGAAATAGGCAGTCCTGTGTTCAGTACTGGTATTTTTTATGATGACCACTGTGCTGACAGAAGTGCTTCCATGTCCAGCTCAGCCTCGGCCTCACCCTCCATCTGTAATAGATATTGACAGGTGTGGTGCAGATAATGCTAATCTGCATTCTAACAGGATTTCACGTGTCATATTGTGCTTTCTCATCGCTGCCACGTTCAATTCACAACTTTGTTCTGCTGCTAATAGCATTTCATGGTGGCGCGGCCCACGGCCCTCAGAGGGAAGGATGTGAAAGAGGAGTCGGACTTGTTCACAGGTTCGCTGTCTACAGGTGAACTGATGCTGATCAAACTCATTGTCCCGCTAGTAATGATAATAAATAAAAACATCACCAAAATGCACCAGTAATGATTTCATTAACATACAAGGGAGCTAAAACTCATATAGACAAAAAGTCTCTGTTCTAACTGCAAGGCTGAAATAAAAAGACTCAGATTAATGTGCTGCTTTATGGGTAATGATCCAGTCTCATAATCTGTCTGTTGTGAGTTTTAAAGCAGCAACAACTTTGTTCATTACATTTAGAAGCTAATATGAATATATGTCATTTTAGAGCAAATTCTCCTCATTGTTTCCCTACTTTTTCATGTCACCTGACCTCCACACACACCTGTTCACCTGCTCTCAGGTGAACATACCTGCCATTTGAACATTGCCAGTCTTTCAACCTGCTGATTTTTCTGCCTGTATCTAAACTCTGCGAAAGAGTACATTTTTGTTTGAACTTCTGAGTCTCAGAGTTGTGATTCTGGATATTTTCAATCAAATACCATTTTAATTAGTTTTTTTTGTTAGAACTATAATAACATGTGAGAGGTTTAAATGATAGAAGACATGTCATAAAATAAATATTAGATGCTTAAAAAATAAAATTTATTTTGACATTTTCACAAATTTAATTTTCTTTTGTATATAACAAGAAATGTTTACACGATCCTTGTTTCACCTTGTTTTCACTTCCTTTAATATATTTAAAGCACTTTAAAACTGCCTTTTGAATGGATTGTGAATCCAATCCAAAATGAATAAATGGACCTTGCTTGATAGTTTTCCACTTTTTCAGTGGGACGCTGGTTCACTGAAGGGTAAAATGCAACCTAATGCAATCACACGCAACATCAAAAAATTACAGCTTCAAAATGTGAAGCTGAAGACAGTTTTTGACTAAGACTATATATACCATATACTATACCATGCGACCCAGATGTTCAACATATACCA
>JAQLOL010014828.1:0-10263 GCA_029783665.1 Naso thynnoides
CAACCAAGACAGCCCTACAACATCCAGAGACTTGAGGTACTCAGGGCGGATCTCATCCACCCCCGGTGCCTTGCCACTGAGGAGCTTCCGAACTACCTCGGTGACTTCAGCCTGAGTGATGGATGAATCAACCTCTGGGTCCCCAGCCCCTGCCTCCTCTACAGAAGGCGTGACATTGGGATAGAGGAGATCCTCAAAGTATTCCTTCCACCGCCCGACAATATCCTCAGTCGAAGTTAACAGCTCCCCACCTCCACTGTAAACAGTATTGGCAGGGTACTGCTTTCCCCTTCTGAGGTGCTGGACGGTTTGCCAGAATCTCTTGGAGGCTGACCAGTAATCCTCCTCCATGGCCTCCCCGAACTTTTCCCATACCCGAGTTTTTGCCTCCGCAACCGCCCAGGCCACAGCACGCTTGGCCTGCTGGTACCCGTCAGCTGCCTCCAGAGTCCCATGAGCCAGCCAAGCTCGATAGGACTCCTTCCTCAGCCTGACAGCATCCCTTACTTCCGGTGTCCACCTTCGGGTTCGGGGATTGCCGCCGCGGCAGGCACCGGAGACCTTACATCCACAGCTCTGAACGGCCACGTCAACAATGGAGGTGGAGAAAGTGGTCCATTCGGACTCAATGTCTCCAACCTCCCTTCGGATCTGGTCAAAGCTCTCCTGGAAGTAAAAAGGAAAAAGCCGAGACGACAGTGAGGCACCTGCCCGAAACCCGAAAGCGCAGGGCGGCGACCTCCCATCGAGGTGACATTCCATTGCCAGATTCTGTGTCTAGGGGTTTGGCTGCCAGGGCCCACAACCACCGCCCAAACCACAAGGCATCGGCCCCTTCTGAACCCTCCCGCAGGTGATGGGCCTACAGGAGGGCGGGCCCATGTCGCTCCTTCAGGCTATGCCTGGCCAGGTCCCATGGATGAAGACCCGGCCACCAGGCGCTCGCCTGCAAGCCCCAACCTCAGGCCTGGCTCCAGGGTGGGGCCCCGGTAACACCAATCCGGGCGACGTAAGCTTCCTTGTTTTTTAAATTTCTCATCAGGGGCTTTGGAACCGCTCTTAGTCTGACCCATCACCTAGGACCTGTTTGCCTTGGGAGACCCTACCAGGGGCAATAAGCCCCGGGCAACAAAGCTCCTAGGATCATTCAAGTACTCAAACTCCTTCACCACGATAAGGTGGCGGTTCAAGAAGGAGAATTTTTTTTTTTTAATTTTTTTTTAATTTTATTTTTTTTAAATTTAATGGTGCCAAAAAGGCAAAATTTTACATATCGTGTTAAACATTTAGCAAAAACATAACATAACATTAGAGAAGGATGTTTCTGTTTGATACTGTCTTGCCTCCTGTTGCTGCTGCTTCTTATTGTAAATGAGAACTGGTCTTCAATTGACTTATCTCATTAAACAAAACAAAATCAAATCAACAATATGACTTAAAAAGGAAAAAATACCCCAATAAAAGAATTCAATACCGCACAATAAAATGAGATAAAATAAAGTAATAAAAAGAAGCAAAAGAGACATTAAAATCATTGACAGTATTCGACAACAAAGTCGAGACAATGGTCGCCAGAATCCATGATAAAGTGAGGTTGAAACCCTTGACAGTATACGACAACAAAGTCGGGACAATGCTTGCCAAGGTTCATGATAATGCAGCTGTAATTCCAGGCCTGATAGCGGAAAATAAAACAGACAGTTTTCTATTTCACTAGAATTCAACACCACCTCTGACCGTGACTCAGGGAATAACAAAACAAGCTCTGAATGGTCCAGGTCAAACAGCAGAAACATGTTTCGCTCTGGTTTTAAAAACCTAATTGGGACACATCTGCCTGATTTTGTGAAGAACACCAGCAATTGTGTCTCTTCTGTTGGAAAAACCAGTTCCACTCCTTCCCCTGCTGGAGAAACGTGCATTCTCTTTGTAGCAGATGGTGAAAAAAACAGGTGCAACCCTCTTGTGCAAAAGATGTTCCTTGGAAAAACATCTGTGAAAAGGGAATATACAGCTCTTATTTTTGCTAGGGCCCTTGAAATTAGTCTTGCAATTCTTTCCATCCAGCTGCCAGCAGGCTGTGGTGTCACCAAAACAGAGACAGAAGTTTCTCTGGAGTCTGATGGAGTCCTTGATATGGTGGGACGATTTGATGACATTACAGTTTCATTACTTGGCCAGTCTCTGAAGAGGGAATACAAAGCTCTTATTTGTGCTTGGGCATTTGAAATAAGACTCGCAATTGTTTCCAACCAACTGCGAGGTGGCCTTGGTTTTACCAAATCAGTCTCTGATCTCCCAGGGGGATCAGAGGCGGATTGAAACTGACCCCCCACTCCGCCTCTGTTACTTTCATACAGACAGTGAGACACATTAAAGTCACACAAGTGCCATCTTGAGGGGGCAGTGTAAATGGGGCTAGAAATAGGGGGGCGCAGAGGGTGCATAGAGAGCAAAGGACTATGGAGACTCATGCTGCCAGGATGACACCTGTGAATCACAGAATCATGGCATAATGAGATGACATCCTGCTCTCGTTCGCTTCGCTGATTTTTATCACTCAGCCAATTTAAACTTCTGGAGTGTCTGGCATGTAGCTCCCTCAGTCCACTGTAGCGTCTTTCTCGGGAGTCTGTCTGGGTTGGTGGCGGTGCATCTAGTAAGAATTCATGGAGCAAAGGCCCTGCCAGGTTAACCCTTGGTGTGCTGGAACGATTTAATAACACTACAGTGTCATTACTCAGCCAGTTCAAACCTGTAGACATGGCACCATACATTGCCCAATGGTTACTGTGTCCTCTGACTCTAAAGTCAGGCAGGACTGCCTGAACAAGCTGTGGTAGGATAGGGAGGAACACAGGACGCATAGAGAGCAAAGGACAATCAAGCCTTGCGTTGCAAGGACACCTGTGAATCACAGTGCCATTGTAAATAGAGATGACACCTTGCTCTTGTTCCCTTTGCTGAGTTTCATCAGTCAGCCAACTGAACCGCTGGGCCACAAAGGAGGGGTTGGCGTAGCGCCTCGTCATCTGACTGGCTAGAGAGGTGCCAGCATTCTGATTCCCGATCCACCAGCTCAAGCCCGTAGAGCGTCTGGCATGTGGCTGCCTCATTTCAGTTTGCCTCTGTCTGTGGTCCATCTGGGTTGGTCGTGGTTGTAGGTTGGTAGTGGGTAGTGTGCACTGGGTTAGGCGTGGTTGTAGGTCTACGTCCACTAATAAGCTGGGGCGATTTGGTGTCAAAGATCTGACTAAGCGACGAGCTGCATTGGCAAGCGAAGAACGAGACCAAATAAACATGGTGGTGTGTTGTTAGTGGTAGTTGATTGATCGTATTTCTTCTGCTAATAAACAAGCACATAAGTAGGCTAATCCTTGGAAGGCTGTCAAGTTTTTTAACTCTTCACAGAGGTGTAAAATCAACTCTAATCTGTGAGATTTGAGACTAAATCCATTACCATAGTTAATTTAACCTAAGGCAAAAATGCACTTTGATGCTTTGATTCTGACTTCAAACAACAGCTGCGTCACGTGCACTTTGTAAAATGACGTGGAAACGATGTCAAAGGCGCGTTTTATGCTAATGAGCGTTGCTGGGTAACCGTTCTCGGTTTCTTTTTCTTATTTTAATTGTAAATGCATTCATGTGCATACAAGAAAGGCATCAGTGTTGTGTATGGTCACATTTTCCGTCTCCTGAGTGGGTGGAGTCACGTCTCCAACAGACACAGTTTGGAACCGCCGTCCGTCCTTCGATCCGCATGGCGATGTTATTAACGTCGTGTGAATGGATTAAAGCGGATCGATTCTGTGTCACATGATATTTGTTTGATGTAAGTTTTAACTTTTAATGAATGGTTTCACGTATAAGACCATTTAAATGTCTTGTGCGAAGCGAGGCGAGAAACGCCAGTTCCCAGATGTGGCGAAGTGTGCTGCTGAGACACAGGTCTGGACTGGTCTCGAACAAGATTAATTATCTCAATATGATATCATTATGTATCTTTGTGACGATAGGGCGAAAGAATAGGAGTCTGTGGCTCATAGGTCTCATGGTTTATGCTGATCCCCAGTTTACATCCATGCGTCCTGGTTTAGTTCCACTTAGGATCAGTTTAAGATCTTTCAGGCAGCATCGTTTATGTTGGCACAGTAGCCTATTAAATTTTGAACCATCCCTCTTCCTCTCTGTCTCCCACCTGCCTCATGAAAACAAAGCCCAGATGTCATGAGTGTCTTCTACAGCAACGAAGCTTTGGCTGAAACTTCCAGTACAATGTACACTATTGTGCTGGCATTGCTCGGTTTAAATGAAAAATTAACCCTGTACATACCTTACATAGGAATAACTTGACCTCTTCATTGTACTGCCATTGGTGCTTAAGTTAAATGGCATATGCAGCCTTTCTTAAAGGAGACTATGTGTGTAAAATGTAACCCGTGATTTGAAGGGTAATACATCCAGATTCAGTCGACTTTCAAAACAAATCAGTGACAAGTTTATCACAAAGCACCAATCAGGAGAAGGAGGCACTGAACCCCTCAAGATACAGTAAACACACAGACCAAAAAAAAAAGAGAGAGAATAAATGATACTGCACAGATCTGTCTGATGGATGATAAAGACAGCACCCGTCAAGAAGCCTGGCAGACTTAGAGGACATAAGGTTCCGTGGCTGAGATGGGACACGTTGCACATACAGCAACTGTTGTGTCTTTCAGGCTCGACTTTATGACTGAAAGAAAGTCATGGCAAATTGGACACAAACCCTGAATTGCCAAGTCAATATGCACTATGTTCTACACTCACAAACCACCCTGACCCTTTATTTTTACTACTACTATACTTTACTGATAACACTTTATTTGGATAGTTCGCCTGTTGAAAGTTTGTCAATAACATATTAAACATTGTTAAACATTCTGTAAACATTCAGTTAGTATTCAACCATATATACAAATATTTAACAGCTGATGTTGAATGTAACAAATCCTCTGTATCCAAATGAAGTGTAACCACTATATTTACTTTATAGTTTTCTATAAATTAAAAACTAAGGCACTGAATGATCGCATTCATTTAAAACATACATTGAAATAACAAATATGTTTAATTTTACAAACCACTTCAGCTGTTTTGAATTAAAAATATGTTATATATGGTTCAAGAACACACGCTGATCTGACATTATTTAATAACACAAATATTTTTACCACTTTTGTTCCACTACAATTTAAATGAATGTCTTTTCTTGTTCTTTGTGGTTAGAGGCTGGGATGTCATCCACAGGGGAAGAATTGGTATCTTCTTCCTCATTTGGGTGTGACAGGACATCCAACGGAGATGGGAGGCTCCCACCTGGCAGGACATCTTTGCCCCTCTGCAGACGACTGCTGAGTCCATCAGCCAGAGAGCCCTTGAGAGGAAACCACTGCTCTTTTTGAGGAGTGTCTGCAGGTTGGTGAATCTCAAGATCCTCTGCACTCATCCTCCAAATATGGCTGACGTTGTAGTGCAGGTCTAAGTTCTGGACACGGGTGCAAGAAGGTGTGGCAATCATTTTTGGTAATTTGGTGAAAAGAGATGCAGGCATATCTGCAGTGCAGACTGGAGTCGTGGAAAGTTAAGGGGAATAGACAGTTAGAGGGTGTGTCAGCTGATTTCAGTCATGACCAATCAGATTATTCGAGAAACATTTTATTGGATGTAAAATTAATGTATGCTCCCAAGTGCAGGATGAGTCATCAATATTTTTAAAACGTTTTCCAGGAAATGTTTAACTGTAAAATAAAATTTATCAAAACTGCAAAACTACTTTTTGGTCATTGTTGGGCCATATGTTGTCATAGGATAGGATCTGATTTAGAAACCTAAAAATCCGTTTTCATTTCATGGGGACTTGAAAGTTACCGAGTGTAGAAACAAGCTACAGCAGGGCCAAGTGACAGAGAGCCCAGTCAACCAGTTACAGCTCACTCTGACATGAAAATGACTTTAAAACTGTTATTTTGAGGTGAAAAAGTTGCATATCGTTGCCTTAACCCCGAAAAGGAAATCTAATTTACTTAATCAATCCGAGAAGGTAAATTTAATTTATTTTAAAATAAAGGCAAAACTTGCTTTGAGTAATTTCTTGGTCATTTGCAGTGTGTTTTAAAAAGGAAAAAAAAATGATTAAAACTGTAAATCCAGTTTGGTGTGAAAGATTTTATTTTTAGGCCACATCCCCCAGCCTTAGGTCTCAGTCAGTTCACTGCTTCAGGCCGTTTTCTACCTTCAGTCTGACCTTTTATTCCTCCCATGCCTGTTTTTATGATACAAAAGCTTTAGTTGGCTGAACTGCAGTAATAAAAACAAAATATTAGCAATAAGTTAAGATTGTAGAACAGTGTTTGTGATTGGTTCTTACTGTACGTATTGGCTGCACTCACAGTGTTTGAACGACTCGACTGCTATTTTATCTTCCCCTCAGTGGAATCATCCACCATCATTGATGCAAAGGTCAAAGGTTTTTTTTTCCCTCTGCCATCAGGTGACCTTTCTTTGAACGTCCACCAACACAGCGTAAAGCTTCAAAGTTCTTCATCTTAACACGCCTCGTTTCAGTCGGGGCTCCACAAAAACCGTCAAAGCCATCTGAGACGTGTGTGACTGCACAGATCCATCTGAAGATTTCACAGAAACAAAACGGTCATGCGGGAAAACCTGGATCAGTATTCAAGTCAAGATGAAGCGTAATGTGACGAGTGAGAGGAAAAAATTCAGCCCTACAGTGTTTCTGACGAGGTGTTTCATAGGGCTACAACTAATGTTTATTTTGATTGATTAGCCTATCGATTATTTTTATGATTGCTCGATTAATTTTTTATTATATGAAATTTCAGAAAAGTGCTAAAAATGCTCATCTTAATTTCCTAAAGCCCAATGTGACGTCTTCATATAACTTCTTTAGTCAAAACGACAGCCCAAAACACAAAGACTCCTCCCCTATTTATTTTAATAAATGACACAGAAGCGGCAAATTCTCACATGTGAGACGCTAAACCAGCAATTCTTTTCTATTTTTGGTTTTGAAAAATAACTTATAATATACACTTATAGTAGTTGGCATTTAATTTTCTAACCGATTATTTGATTAATCGATGCAGCTCTAGTGTTTATTGAGACAATGTCCAAAGAGGACAAATTTTAAAGTGCTGTTTTTTGTTTTTTATGAATTACTTCATACATTATTACCCACAGACAAATTATAATGCCATATTGTACCATATTTGACCTACCAGAATATAAACAGAGTGTAAAAAAAAGCAAAACTAGCCTGAGTCAGGCTGCAGGTTGTCAGTGCAGCTAACAGTCTGTCCTGTTGGGTTTTATCTTTCTCAAATGTTTTGCATTTTTCATTTGAGTTTTGTCCTCTAAAAGTGAGACTGGCTAACACTGATTCTATTTGACAGTTTGTAAAACACAAACTCTACTGGAGATAGTACGAGCATAAATAAGGAATAATTGTTAGCACTCAAGGGTATGGCTAATTTCAGAGTATATTTCTGATGTAGCAACACTGCCATCCACTTTCTGTGCTTTGAGCAGGCTAAACTTCCTTAGCTTCCAATAAATGATACAGAAAAGTCGACAACACAACGATAAAAAAGGGTCCTGATGGTATTTATATAAAAAGCTCTGTGCTGCCAGACCAACCGAGACATGCTCAAAGCAGCCAGACTGATTGCTAAGGTGTTCGTTCAGTTGTGTGAGTGCGTGCATGCGTGTGTGCGTGTGTGTGTGTGTGTGTGAGTGTCTTTGTGTTCCTAACACCAGTAAAAAGGTAACAGTGGGTGCATGTAACACATTCCTCATATATTATCACTCTGTCAAATCTGCAGGCAGGTGCCAATGAGAAATTCTTAAGTCTCTCTTTCTCTCCGTCTTGACCTTTTTCTGCATTTTTTCTAACCATAACTTGCTTCTGTTTGCTCCCATAGACAGACAGACAGACAGATAGACAGACAGATAGACACAGAGAGGAGGGGGGATGGCCCGGCCCTCAGGAACAATCTGCTTTGACAAGGTTTATATATATATATACATGTATTTGTATTTGTATTTATAGACACTTCATGCCTGTGTGTCCATACTCCGCACAGCCAAGATGTGAGTGCATCGGCAGAGCAGCTGTGAATAGACGCAGTTTAGGAAAGAAATCAAGATACATTGTTTGCTGAATGTTTACATCGGTAAAATCTGATCTGTTTGATCATTAGATGTTTTCTGCTTTTGTTTAGAAATGTGACTGACCCGTTAATTTGATATTTGTATTCCTCCTTATTGGACCTATGTTATGTTAATGCATGCCATTTTGATTGGACAAACCACTGATACAAAAAAATAATTAATAAACTCTTTTGCATTGTCCAATCACATTGTGTGGAATTGCACTGCATCATGATTGGGGTGTGAATCCTATTGTATCACGTCAGTAGTTGCTGCGTGTGTATTCTTAATGCATCGGCTCGTGGACGGTGCACTGAGATACGCGTCATATCAGCCTCACGGCAGAGATGCTCAACGCTGGTCTACACACAAATGAACCAAAACAGGAATTGAATCGTATCGCAGTGAGGCCTCCATGCACAACTCTGTCTCTCTCTGCCCTCACTCAGTTCATTGCCTCCTCTGAGTTACTCCATGTTGTGTCCCATAAGAGATCAGACTAACTGTATTTTTCATCAGAGAATTTCTGCAGGAAACCACCACGCCATGTTCATTGAATCTGTCACAGCTTGAGTGTCCCCAAACCAGCCTCACCGCACGGCACTGCTAATTGCTTCAGCAGCTGTATCGTGTTTGAGGGAACAGACTGAGGAAAGCTGCATGATATGACGCCCGTAGAGAAAGCACTGCTCCACTCAAAACAGTGAACACCTTCAATCTGTTAGTTCAGATGAACCCAGAGAGATTTGGCATTTTGTTTTATTAAACAGCATGAAAGGTTAAAAACAAAATGTTTTATGTCTCTCTGCCTTTGTCTCCCTGTACGCTTTTTCATGGTACTTTTCATTTTGCCCCCTGCTGATCTTGGACTAACTCTGATGTGGCTTTGTTTTCACTTTCAGGCTTTTCAGGCTCTTTTCACCGTAAGTGAAGAATGAACTTTGTATTGGGATCATAAATTGCCACTGCAGGCTGTCAAACCACTCATTGTTTCAAACAAAGTCAGACGGACGACAACAAATGGTGAATGGTAGACAGACTGCATTTATGGGGCTTATTGTAGTCCTCAACAACCCAAAGTGTTTTACAACACAGGTCAGCATTCACCTATTTACACACACACACACACACACACACACAATCATGCACTAATGGCAGATGGCTTCTTTGCACAGGGCCACCCATCAGCAGCAAATACACACACATTCACCCGCTGATCCATCAGGAGCAATTTAGGGGTCAGTTTCCTCTTTAACACCACTGGTACCGCCGTGCGCTGTGCATGTGTCTGTTGGTGGATCCGCTATAAGCAGCGTAACGCTTAATCCTGCCATGTACGGCATTATAGTGTTAAATCAAATCCTGTCAGTTTTATCTGTATAGCGTAAAAACATGTTTGCCTTTGAACTTTACAATATGTAAGCTTATGAAGTCCTTAATTTATTTTTTAAGTCTATTTTTGTTTTATTCACATTAATATTTGACCCTGATTCGTTTGTTTTCTGTTTTATTGGTCCCAAAGAGTCAGTGTGCAGAGCCATTTGTTTCTGTTATGTGTTTATCTGGTTACTCAGACTCTTCAGTTCACACCAAAAGCTGATTTTTGGCTGTTTCACTTCAGTTTCTTTCCTCTTCTTTTCTCTAAGTTTTTACATAGTGGTGGTAATGATAACTGTTATTGACTATAACTGTGATATACTTTTATTGTCCCCATAGGGAAATTTGTCTTGTGCTCAGTGGTGCTGCATACATTACAGTGTAATAGGCACAAGCACAATAAAACATCTAAAAACCAAACTTAATAGTAAAAATAAAACAGTAAAAACATGGTATAATGCAGCAGCAGCACGGCCCGGGGCTCAGCAGTGCAGAACCCCTGAAAGATGTATGTAAAATTAAAAGTGTAAACAATAGATGAGATATTATCAACTAAATAACACATCGACTCTTAAATCATTTCTGTTCCTCCCCAGACTCCCTTTTTATACAAGGTAACGAGAACTCACCTTAAAGGCCTCGCACACAAAAATGCGACATGTTAGGATCAAA
>JAQLOL010014829.1:0-10261 GCA_029783665.1 Naso thynnoides
CAGCACTTTGATTGGCCCATTGCACATCGTTATAACACTTTGGTTTTGTGAGATTAAGACAAAATAGATCACATCACAAACCACTGTGGATGAATTACACAATGCGACACACGAATGAAAAAAACATAAACATAGATAGAGAGATGAATAGAAAACAATAATAGAAAACAGGTGCTTTTTTTTTCCTTTTCTGGCTCATTTAACCTCAGCTCTTCCAATGGTTGCCCCATTGACCTATTGGCTGTTTCACATCCCAGCACATGTGAAGGCGCCAGTCTGTTCTCCTCTGGATTTATGTAGTCATTATTTATAATTGATGGCTTTCTTCTCCAGCAACCGTTTGTTTATGCAGGTCCTAGACACAGTGCATGCTGTAAAGTGTTGTGTAAAAACACTGAACATTTCATCTGAGGAAGAAAAACACTTCTTACTTGTGTGAGAGCAGATTTAAAGCACTGTTTTACAAACCAGTGAAAATGTTTTGTATGTTTAACTGCATTGAAGTACCTTCTTGGATTTAAAAGAAGTACTATGTTAGACATTTCATCTGAAGACAATGTGTGCTTGAATCGTAAAACACAGAATCCAGAGATATTAAATACAAAACATGGAATTTGGAAAAAAAAAAAAAAAGGATTTCCCAACAAAAGGTGCAGAGTTTCTAATCTTTCTGATAAGGCTTAGTAATACCTCGAGTGACTGAATCGACAGTTCTCAATTCGTGAAGCCTGACTCGCTTTGTCTATAATCCTTTGTGCTTTCTTGACTGGTCTCGTGCAATCTCTCAGTGTGACTAAAAGGAAAAAAATGTTGGTTCTGTGCTCTGGAAAGTCAGCAAAAACTCTTATCAGACCCAGTGGGAAGTTTCTAGCCAGAGGTCATATATTTTCTCCTCAATATTTTTCTGTCTCTGTCAGAGAGGGGAAGGAGGTCAGCAGAGCTGTGTGATTTATTTAGAAACAGCGGACGCTCAAAGATCAGCGGAGACAGTGTCATGTTTGTTGCTTCAGTTGTTGAGCTGAAATGCTCGCTTACTCAATATTAATAGTCAAGAGGCTTTTTTTCCTTTTATTCCAGTGGAAACTAAAGACGGTACAAACAAAGAGGTCAGCCTCACTGCGACAGAACTGTTATTAATACAATGACAAATGACAAGTTGATGGATTAAGCATCAGATCAATAGTATCAAATAGCTGCTGGTGTGTGGCAGTGAGGATGCTGTTGCATCACTATTCAAGCGCTGTGTGCTCAAGGCCAACTGAAAGAGCTTGACAGATATGAGACTTAAAAAAGGAACTTCATCCCAAAGAGCTGAGTGAAGATGAAATTAATTCTTTTGAAAAGCAAGATCACAAAAAGGCAGTTTTCATAGGTAACAGCCCTCATGTCCAAAGTCTATTTGACATGTAAGGAATGAGCAAAAATCACGCTGACAAAATTGTTAGTTGAGTGATCCATTAGTCTATTGCTAGATAACTCATTTCCAAACATTTTTGATAATCAGTTTATTAGATTACCATTAAAGGAAAATGTGCTTAACATGGGTCCTGTCTATCAAATGTAAGGATTGGCTGGATCCCTGTTCAGACTAGTTTCATCCAGACTGAAATGCCAGTTTTGAAATGGATTGCTATGAAATTGCTCACCGACCTTCATGTTCACCTCGTCCGTTTTCCGTTACTGGTTTGTGATCATATACCTGCAAAACTAACTATCCTTTGTTATGAATTCTAAATAAAAAATGTTAAGATATGAACACACTTAACTTAAAGATTTTAAACGTAAAACATTATGGGACATTGTACCCGCAAATATAAGCACTGTCTTTAAAAACACAGCCCCACAGAGTTGCTGGTGTGGTTACTGACTCTTAGTACATCTCGTACTGCTAGTTTCTCCCTTTAAGTTTCATGTTTGTTACTGATGCGGGTGCCTGGGCACATTTTGTCAGCCTTGTTACGTGAATAATAAAAGGAACAACCCCCCCAAAACCTGACATTTAAGTGGCCACTTGCATGTGGGCTGATCATGTTGCTCACGCAGCGGTAGCTGTAACCGGTAGCTGACACAAATCATTGGTAGCCTGCAGACAGACGAGTGACGAGGCTATTAATATTACTTTTTTCCACTAGTTGTTATAATCACATACATGTTGTTGTATTGTGTTGTGATTGTAGCTGTTTATGTCACTTTTAGTGCTTTTGTCAGGTGTTTTTTTTTTTTTTTTTTTTTTTTATCTGTCGTGTTGTACGTGAGGCTGCTGAGTCCCAGGTTGACATCACCCGCAGCAGTAGAAAGACTCCCACCAAAGGCTCCTATTATTCCCCACTTGTAGTAATCACAAATCATTTGCCGGGTCTCCAAGGTTGTTATCGGTATTGTCGGAACATTCCTTTTTTTAATAATTCTGTGTAGTTTTCAATTACCAGTGAGTTTTGGCTTGCCTGTGATTCCTCTCAAACCAAACATGGCACTGGCTCGCCTTGAGTGTTGGGGGGGGAGACGCTGTAAACAGCTCTGATTGGTTGTATGGTTGTATGTCTGTCCAGAAGCAGTTTTGTCTGTGCCAGTTGGTAGTCTGATGCCCCATCGAATCAAGAGGTACCAGACTAATTCTCACTTGGCATTTCGTCTGGCTGTGCCAAGCTTAGTTTTTGCTATTTTTGCTATTTGATAGACTAAACGATTAATTAATAAAAAAGTAATTGCTAGTTCCAGCCTTAAGCGATTAACAAACAAAAACAAATTCACAGGGAATGAAACATTCAATACTTTTGAATCAGATATAGTTTTTCTGACATGACAATGCCAATGTTGGAGGAGTTATTAAAGTCATTACACATTAAATCTCGACAATCATTCTAAAAACTGTAATTTATTTTTGATCGCCAAAGTACGATTTCATAATGGGCCTTCAATTTTTCTGCCAGGCGAGATGTTAGTTACCAAGACTGTGGGCACAAATTAAGCACACATATAGGCATGAAAAGGCATTTCCAAAGAAAATACCTCTCCTTTGCATCGTTCCTTTCACCACATGAACTAATCTGAACTGGTCTGTGTCCACTTTTTACCGCAAAAAAATAAAAGAGATAATTTTGTAACAGTTCAAATCAGACCACACGGTGAGTTAAAGAGGCAGGAAACAGCACCAGACTCATCAAATTTATCACGGAATATGACCATCATGTAATCAATTGAGAGCAAGATTGCAGTCTTTTCCAACGCTCAAAATAGCTGAGAGCCCAGCACACAGTACTTAGTGGACAATTGCCTAGCAGTCAGAGAGCCAACTGTGTTGAACTTTAGAGGAAAATTTACCCCTTAAAGCCTTCTATTGAATTTGTAAACCTTACAAGGCTCTTTCTATGACTACTGAAGCAATTGAGACATACAGCATGAACTGTTTTGAAGAGTATGTTTGATGTTGCCTGCTACCATGCACTTGCTGTTTTAAAAAAACAAAACAAAAAACAAAACAAAAAAAAACAAAACAAAAAACAGCCGAGGCTATATAATGTATTATTCTTGATTTTTCTCTCTTAGATCTTTGGCCCTTTTTTCATGGTCAAATTAATTTAGTCTGACCCAGACGGCCTATGGAGAGAATTTGAGCAGAGTGAAAGTGACATAAAATAGAAGCCAAAGCAATCCAAAAAACAGTTTTGGTAAACAGGGAAGGATCTAAGTGGTAATGGCGCTAAGTATCCACATTTCTCTGGGGGTATAGCTGTCTCTAAGCAACAGCGGTATTGTTGACGTGGGAACCCTTAGTAGACCTAAAGCATTATTCACTGAGGCTTCATTACAGGGATAGAGATGTCTTTAATTGAGGGATGCTTGTTTGTGTTTGGGGAGTGTGTGGGGTGACGTGGGCAAACATGATTCTTTCACAGTTAGCATAAACTTACAGAAAGGGTGTGTGCACTATTCCATGGTGGAAAGAAACGAATTTCATTTACTGAAGTTACTGTCATTGAGTAGGTTTCAGTCAAAATCAGTAATTTTACTTTGCTTAAGTACAAATTGTTGGAAGTAACTTTACTTCACTACATTTTAAATAGCTTCAAATATAAAGTTAAAAAAAGTAACTAAGTAACTTTTACTCTGAGTACATTCTAAATGAGCTACTTTTTACTTTAACCTGAGTACATTTTTACGCTAGTAAGTTTTCTCCTACTTAAAGTTGCAGTAGGTAACTATACCTGCTAATGTGCTAGCAAGCTAACATTAGTTGTAGCATAAGGCTCATTGAGAAGCAACTCTGCTGCAGTTGTTGCCTTCGTTTCACATTTTTTAAAATTTGTTGTAACTCTCTTAAGTCCAGTTTGAACTAGGCTTGTGCTGCTTGGTGATTGGATCGCCAGTCACCAATTGAATGGACGGATAATGACCTAAGATTTTATCAAAGACGACAGGATCACCGATTACACACCCCTAACTAACTCACTGTCACAATATGTTATGAAAAATAATCTCTTTAATTTGCACCCCATCCCGTGCATTTAGAAATGTTGTTTCTTGTGGAGTATCATGTCTGCCCAGCCCAGAGCAGCTAATGAGCAGTTTGATGAGCGATTTAAATCCTTAATTAGACCGACCCAGTTTGCCTACTGTGTCGCTTTTCCATGGCTGACACCTCCATCTCTACTGTTCATATGCTCACCAAAACTTTGCTCTGCGCTCCATATAATTAGGCCTACAATGTTATGAACACAATTTGATTTGTGATATTAAATATAACATAAGATAGTGTTAAATGAAACATGCTGTGATGTCGCACTGGGTTAAAACGTCCCTTATGCAGGGAAGACACCGTCACACACTGCGCGCCAACACACAGACTTATGTCTTAGTGAGTGAACTTCCTCATAACTGGAGGAATCCCTGAATATTTGCTTGTATCAAGCCTGTCTCACATAGCGTACAGTGCCGTGCTGTTGGAAAGAATGAGAAAAAGAGAGAGAGGGGGAGAGAAGGAGGTGTGCTGGATGAGCTACATTGACTTTTAATGAGAAAGAGAGAGGGAGAGAGTGGTGCACAGATGCAAATCAGGCAGGAATCATTTTCAGTTCTATGTCCTCAAGTGTTAACTTTTGTAAATGTAAGGCCCAGCCATCAGCATCAGTAAAATCCTCTCTCTTCACCTGCACAGAACGCTGATTTAAAGTCTTCCCTGCCTAGCAGTGTTGTAACTCCTCCTACTCCCTTGGGCGATCAGACAATCTATCTGTGATCTCTGTTGAGCATGACTGGACAATTAGAAAGTACAGCCAATTGTCCAGCCCTAGTTTTAACCGAGACAAAATGGTTGCAGCGGAGTAAACTGGTCCATCTCACCTTGAGCTTGAGCTGACTGACGATGTCACTTGCAAGACACTCTGTTGTTGGTTGAGACGAGTCAGAACAGAAGGCACAAACAGCTAATCAGCTCGTCCTGACATCACCTGTTGCTACAAAGTGCAGCATAGAATGGCAAATTAGGACAAAGAATACAGAGGGTGTCACTGATTGGGCAAATAGAAGCGATAATATTTTTACAAATTCTGAATACAGAGGCTTGGGAAACACACAGATCTCACAACACTCTCAGACTGCGTCACTTGCTAATAACTGCTAATGGGTATTATGACATTTTTTCCCAATAGAATTCAAAGTTATTGATATCTACTCCAAAGTTACCAACAACAGCTTTAAGTAAAACCTCATCAAAGTAACAGTACTTCTACTTTAAAATATTTTTTTGTACTCTCTCCAACCCTGGCGCTTTGTTATAGTTTTCAAAGTTTGATGCTTTGAATGTAACGTACTGTGGTAATTTATAAACTAACTTTTTAGTGATATTCTAACGGAGGACACAACAGTTATTTTAAGTTCATGTTGCTCAGTTTTGGATTAATGGACCAAAGCACTCAATCATCAAATCTTCACGTCGAGGTGGAAAGTGGACCTTTTCAACCCTTTTCAACCTCCTTTCTGAAGCATGCCATCCTTGAAAAACATGAAAACATCCATCATGTTTAAACAACACTTTTCACATTAGGGTTAGAGTGGAGAACCATTATGTTCCAACATCACAGGAGAGAGTAAGCTCCTTTGTTAAGTCTGAATAAAAATACACAAACAAGGACAAAAATGATTCAATGTATCCTAACTTAAAAATATTCCGAAATGACCTTTTTTTTTAAAGGAAGTGTACAAACTGGGATCATGTGGAGTTTGGGATAAATTGATTCCCTCCCAAGACTAATATAAATCTTTTGAGATCTTGGGAACCGTGGAGGAAGATCTCAAAGTGTCATGCAAACACAGTTGAGGTACCTTCAGTTATAAAAAAAAAAGTTTGTCCCAGAATGTCAGCAGTCCTTGAGGAGGATTAACAAGTCACGCTCAACAGCTTTCCTTCTTCTGTGATAATTTTCACCTTGTACCTCGCGTGCACCCTTAGATAGAAAACTTCTGAAGCTTTCCATTCAGGCATGATACATTGGCAGATTACCATGATAACTGGTAGATGTACTCAAAGAATTTAGCACTCAGTTTCTTTATTTCTTTAAACAAGAGCAGGCCTGTCATTTCTGCTTGATGACTTAGTTCTATCTACAGGAATGGAGACTGTTGCTAGCAGATTATATCAATCATAGCTTGTAAATTAATGCTAAATCAGATGGTTGATGAATACAGGTCTTTTCCTGCTGAATCATTTTAAAATTAGAACCGTGTTATAAGGTCTGTAGTTATGCATGTAGATATAGTTATGCACACATCAAGACTGACACCAAAGCCATTTTTCCACCTCAAGTATTTCTTATTACTCTAATTTCTGCAAGAGAAAAAGCTTTGAGAAGACTGAGGCAACAGGTAGGGCTGAAGTTGCTGTTGTGTAAACCTAAAATCATATACAGCAGGAAAGGGCTGCTATTGTTACCCTAAACACGCTAGCTCTCTCACACAATGAGTTTGTTGTTGGTTCTAGTATAAGATATGACCCCAAAAGCTAATATGACGTAGGCCTAGTTATGTTTCGGTACGCATCTTGGCTTTGGAGGAAGAACTGGGCAATGGCCCATAAATAATGTTAAAATTTTTTTAGACTATAGTTGATGCACGACATACTACATCTCAATAATGTGACATTTCCAAAGCACGCCAAAAGCACTTCATTAATGCAAAATTTAACTGACAGAATTTTAAGTCCCCCTCCACTCAAAAATATGTACATCTCCTTGCTTCTCATTTGGATGATTGATATTCACGGTAGAAAATGATGTTTGTGAAGATCCCAACATTGAGATAGAGACTGAGGTTTGGCAATCAGTTTTGAAACGTGTCCACACATCATCTATCTCCGCCCGTCATGGAGATAGTCCATAGAACCCACTGGTCTAAAAGCAAAGTAGCTCGCATATGCCCTGACGCTGGCTCAAACTGTGATAAATGTCACTTGTTGCTTTTCTAACACTGATAGCAAGACGTGTAATTCTGCTGCATTAGGAGAGTCCTCATCCTCCCTCTCATACCCAATGGATAAATGACACCCTTACGTTTATGAAATCGAAGAAAATCAAACATTTTCTTTATGGCTCCAATGTTAAATCTTCTCAAATTTGGCTACTCTTTGCAGAGCAGGTCAGGTCCCAACTGAATATTGTTCCTGATGGTAGTGAACCCTCTAACACTGCACCAACATCCTAAACGCCTTGGCCTTGTCCTGCCGTCCCTATTCCAGTAGCACACAGAATGTTGGTAGGAGTACATGATTTTCTGATTGTGTGTATTCTTTTGTTTGTTTGTCTTTTTGTTTTGTTTTGTTTTGTCGCTGTTGTGTCATAGTTAATATTTATCTCTACCCTCTGAGGTTATACTGTTGGTTTTGCACTTTTGTTTTTATGTTTATTTCGACATGCGCTTTCATTATTTTGTAGTAGGTTCTTTCCCATTTTATATTTCTCATACATTCAAGGGCATATACTTTGTGTAACTGTTGTTTTGTAGTAAAATTTCAGAAATAGTTCATTAAAATATAAAGAAAAAAAAAGAAAATGATGTTTGTAGAGACACTGACACTGGATGGACAGTATTACTTTCATCTGGTGAAAAGTTCTCGGTCCTTATAAATTTCTGTTTTCGGAGGCCCACAAGCATTATTTGTGATGTCACAAATGGTTTGGAAATGAATCCAATTTACCTCCTTTACAAGTGTTATGAAGAAACTTGAAGCCTCCAGTGCACACACAGTAAGAATGAACTTAAAAATTTATATATATATATATATATAATATATAATAATAATATAATATAATATAATATAATATATAAAAAATTCATCTGCTGATGCTTGCCATCCATTTTAACAGTGTTGCTCTTTTGTTTCTGGTCTCGGAGAGACGATAAAAACGACTCTTTCACACTTTTTTTTTGAGATGGCTTTTTAGACTGATTGGTGAGAGTAACATCTAGAAACAGCATCAGGAAAAAACATAGATATGCCCATTTTTACAAGCAGATATTACCTTTAAAATATAAGTTAGTTTCACTTGAATAGAAAAGGTTAAAGCAAGTAGAAAGTAGCTCTCTTTGGCATTTCAGCCATGTAGGTTCGATATCACTCGCCTCGACCTTTCCCTGTTCTACAAAAATACAAAGAGAAACTAACGGGGTTACATTTATGATCTCCAGAACTCTTTCTCTCTGTCTCTGTCTTACTCCCACCATCTCAGTTACACTCACCAAGAGAGAGGATGACCTCAGAAATAATATAGCATGACCAAACCCTGTCTACACTATAATTACTAAGACAGAGGGATATGGAGTTGACCTATGCCTAGTCCTGATTGAAGGCAAAATATCAGAATATATATAAATGCCCTGAAATTGAAAAACAAACAAACAAATGAAAAAACTAAACAAAAAACACCTTTTCCTTTCTCCCTTGGTTACACACTTTGTCTCATCTGCCCTTTTTATGTTGGATACACAGTAAACAAAATATACTGTATCATTGATGTATGCGCTTGTGTGTGTGTGTGTGTGTCCCGATACAATACTATCATGACACAGGCATTCTTTGATATCTGATGCAATCATTTATGATACATCACACTGTCTGTGTTACTGACCAAAAACTCACACTAATAAGGCAAAAAGCAGGAATTACACATTCATTTACTGCATTGTTGTGTCAGCTTCTTAAAATGTGACTGAGATGAAAACAAGCACAAATTTGCAATAGCTGTGACCAGCAGGAAAAACGTTACAGTCATCTTAGGCATCGCACGTGATAAAAAAGTTACAGACACACCAAATAATTAATTGTTATGTAATGTTGTTCCTTTATTTACTTTGTGTTGGGAAAGAAAGAAAATTAAGAAATAAAAATAAAGTGTGTGTGTACGTGTTTCTCCAAAGTTTGGCCTTGTTACATGAATCCGTTTAGAAGCTATGCACCTCTTTGTTACGGGCCACTCCCACTGCCACGCCCCCTTTTTGCCAGTTGGCCTGAACACAAACACACACCTTCACACATGCACTTGACCTCCATGCCAAATTTCAGCCTCCTAAAGGGAAAACTGTGGCCGCCAAAGAGTGAGGAATTTTTGTGGACAGACCAACAAACCGACCAACTGAGTGACCCATCGAGCTGTTAGTTGCCGCTTAAAATAGCAAGAAAGTTCACTCTGAGAGTCTTAGCTTGATGCCTCTTACACACATGCACACAACTTGTTCACGTGTGATCATTTTAATGTAATACAGCCATAAACTGGCAAAAGGCGAAGCTGACAGCTGAAAAATGAGGATGCATATCACAGTTGGTCTTGTAAGTTAAATTGTCCAGTGTTTCGCTAACACATTGCAAAAGAAATTAACATGATATACTCTCGTGTGGACATGATGTATCATAAGTGGGTGTCTTTTTAATCCGAGATGGGCAGAGGTCTCCAAGCCCATTGAGACCTAACGGGCCCTGATGTCTGAGTTAATTCATTTCGGACTCAGGCTCATTTAACTTCCCTCTTTTCTTAGACACAGTATTGTTTTTTTATTTGTTATTTTATTCTTGGAGATGTTGCCTTATCGTGTACCAAACTTGTGACTTTAGTTTCTGGCTCTATGACCATAGACTGCACTATCCACAGGTTGTCCGGTCAGAACCATAATGATGGTGAAGGCTTAACAACTCCAGTTCAAAACACACACACACACACACACACACACACACACACACACACACACACACACACACACACACACACACACACAC
>JAQLOL010014830.1:0-10257 GCA_029783665.1 Naso thynnoides
CACAACAGAACTTGTTCTTCTTATCACCAAACGAGGCTGCTCTCTCTCTGACAGCTGATTTTTAAATACCATGAATGAAAAGCATAAGAAACATCCAGATCTGGATGTTTCTTATGCTTTGCTGTTATTTCAAGCTAAAAAAAAAGATGCGACTAATCACGATTAACTCAGGAAATTTTGAGATTAATCGTGATTAAAAATTTAATCTTTTGACAGCACTAATATAAACACACACATACATATACACACACACAAACACACACACACACACATATATAGATAGATTGATATAGATAGATATATAGATCTATATATATGGGATGTAAGCATCATTATTTTCGCAGTAGCGTGATAGCGAAATTGCCTCTATATCATTAATGACATGTGACGGTATCAACAACAGGTCTTGCAGGCAAAAAGTGTAGTTTTGTTTCAGCTGTAGTGAAGCTGAGCGGAGGGAACTGAGAACTACAGAGACCATTGACTATTTTGGTTCTTTCCTCATCCTGCATTGAGGATGAAAAACAATCCAAATCATGGACTCGTTTGGTTGACACAAGACAGAGGCAGGCTGCAACTAAGGAGACTGCATACGAAGCTCAAACTTTTGTGTAGAGTTAAACTCAGATTCGTTGAAGGAATAAAGAAATGACGTGACCACACAGACAGGTGTATGTGTCCTTCATTTTCTCTTCATTGGCAGTGCGCAGCTGTGAAATGAGAGGGAAATAAAAAAGTCCACTAGTAAGAGACCTGCTGAACAGTGTGTGTGGAAAAACTCATCATCTCAGCAAATAAACACACTCAGTCAGCTCACAGAGGAAGACGGAATCAAGAAAAATGCTTGTTTAACTAATGGAATGGCCACAAAGATGTTACTGATGGGGCATAACTTTGTCAAAGTGGACAATTAATTATGATTGCAGTTTAAAGAAAAGAGCATGGGATGTGAGCAGGATAATTTATAAATCATTGTTCAGTCATTGTTCAATGTTAATTTCCTTCTTTGCCAATGACAAAATGATTATTATTTGTAAGGGTTAGTGTTAGGGTGAAAAAGTGAAAAATAATAAGTTTAAAAAAAAAGAAAAAGAATTTAAAGGCGCAAGCGGCATTGAACGGGCCCTTGCACCCCTGCGCCCGCCAGGGAGATCCGCAGTCGGGGAAGAAGGACGTTGTCGCAGTAAGCACCGCATACAACGCAACAAGTTTGTGAAAATGACAGTCTAACTTTACTAAGTGGCCTACATCCTGTTCCCAGTGGGGGGCGCTATGTCTGTGAGTGAAAATCATCATACAGATGCGTTCAGACTGACACCCTTGTGAAATGTTTAAAGTTTGGTGCATGCAGAACAATGCACACTGAAGTTATAAGCATTTCCTCTTTCACGGCGAAAGGCTCAAAATGGCGATCCCGTCACGCCCACACCACTAGTCAGATTTGAAAGATTTTAATAACTTTTCATGTCATAGGTCTGAAGAGTGTCCACACCAGATTTCTTGACATTCTGATCAAATTTGAAGGAGGAATTTGTTAAAGTGCGGCGCATGTCCAATTTTGGTCATTTCCTGTCGCCAGGAGGGGGTGCTATGAGTCCGTCTGAATATCAGCATGTGAATGTGTTCAGGGCACGACTATTATCATACACATAAAGTTTCATGCAGATTGGACGATGTATAGTGAAGTTATAAGCCTTTGATTTTTTCTGGCAAGACGTTCAAAATGGCAGCCCAGCCATGCCCACACCGTAACTCCAATCTGAACGATTTTAATAACTTTTGATCCCAAAGGGGACAAGACTTTACACAGTGATTTTCATAAGAATCCAACAAAATCTGTAGGAGGAGTTTGTTATAGTATGCAACGTGTAAAGCACCCAAAATGGCTGTTCAATTCAAAATGTCCGACTTCCTGTTGAGATTAGCCTATGGTGCCAAGAGACTTTTTTTGTAGATCTGAGTGTGACATATCTGCCCACCCATTTTCATCCATATACGTCAAAGTGGGCCCCGGGGCTGCAGCTTAGGGGCCCCTGTTTAGCCATTTGGCTCCGCCCACTTGTGAAACCACTCAAATACATAAATTTGTGTCAGACTTCACAAGCCTGTGAAATTTGGTGCATATTGAACATGATTTACTCAAGTTATTAAGGTTTCGTTGTTTCCGGCGACACGATCAAAATGGCGGTCCCGTCACGCCCACACCGTTAATCTGATTTGAACAATTTTAACAACTTTTCATGTCGCAGGTCTGAAGGGTTTCTACAGCAGTTTTCATGACATTCCAATCAAATTAATAGGAGGAGTTCGTTAAAGTGTGGCGCATGTCCAATTTTGGTCATTTCCTGTCGCCAGGAGGTGGCGCTATGAGTCTGACTAAATTTCAGCATATGAATAGCTTCAGGGCGGGACTCCTAACACACACATAAAGTTTCATGCAGATTGGAGAATGTACAGTGGAGTTATAAGCATTTGATTTTTCTTGGCAAAACGCTCAAAATGGTGGCCCAGCCACGCCCACACGGTAACTCTGATTCAAACAATTTTAATAACTTTCAATCCCAAAGGGGTCAAGAGCACACCCAGTGATTTTCATGAGAATACAATAACATCCCTAGGAGAATTTCGTGAAATTCCGATGCCTGAAATTGTCTTATTTTGAAACTTCCAACAGGAAATAGCGGGCTTCCTGTTGATCTGACAAAAAAGTCCAGATGCGCAAATCTGATCGTCTTGGCATGCTCTACGTGCCTACCAAATTTCATATGAATCGGTCAAACCACTGATTTTTCATTAATTTTTAACCACTTTTAGGGGGCACTGTTGAGCTGTTAAGCCCCGCCCACTTGCGAAAACCACTAAAATATCAAATTTTTCACCACGACTGATTTTTGTGCCAAGTTTGGTGAGTTTTCAAGTGTGCTAAAGTCCCCAAAAAGGCAATTCATTTATCTTGGTTAATTATAATAATTCCTTGAATTACAATTTGTCCTTAAAAGTTTTTTAAATACCCCAGAACAACAAGAAAATTTTGTACCTAGGACTTGATACCAAGGTATTATTGTACCATGAGTTTTTGATACCGTTACATCCCAAGTATCTGGCCCAAGGACATTTCCGCATGAAGACCGGAGAAGCCAGGGCTCAACCAACCCACTGATTGGGAGATGGTAATATAAGGGATGCAACAAGAATTAACTGAATAGTTAAAAAATTAGGATTTATGAAGGGAAAATAAAAAAGATTGTGCTGACTTTTATCTCACTAAAATTAAACATCATGGATACAGGAATTCAATGATTTTTATTAGTTGCCTCCCTGATCATATTCTAATGACTGATAAAAATTGTGGGTTGTGGGTCTGAACCTTTTGTAGCTTCTAAAGTGGGGCACGACAGAAAAGTTTGAGAATCAGATTTAAAAGATTTAAAAACTGTGTTGGCAAATAGGCTAATTATTTTTTTAATCCATCATTAATCAAATATTATTAACTATATCAAAAAACACTTAAAAAAATCTGCTGCCCAGGGCTTGCATATAAACAGTGAATTTGTGGCCATCTCTAAACTTCCCTTTGCCACCCTAGGTAAAAATTCCTAGAACCACCTCTGTGCATACCAGGGTTTCTGATAGAAAAAATTGGCACCAGACGTGACCGATAGGTTTTCAATTTACCGGACAAGTGTTTGAAATTCCGGTCAAATATTATCTGAATTTATTGAGCTTAAAATTATATGCTGGCTATATAAGGATGATATCAAGGCATGTCAATTTATAGCGTAAGCGTTTTTGTTGAAAATTAGGCTATATCAAATAAAATGAGTGCCGTCAATTGACTCACGTGCAGAACCTCTAAAATAAATAAATAAATATTGCACAAGCCTGCGATCTTTAAACATGAACATAAAACAATTGCAAAGAATTGAAACTACAATTTGCAAACAAAAAACCCCTTCTGGACTGGCTCATACCATTTTAATTACACGGCGTGCTGTCAACTTGAAATCAAATAGATGCAACAAAAACTCCAAAAAAAAACAAACAAAAAAACAAAACAAAAACAAAAACAAAAAAAAAAACCCAACCCCCCCAAAAAACATAACTAAAAAATTCCTGAACATGGTTCTGGCTTGGGAGATTTTAGCCTACTTTTTACGCATTTTTGCTGCAGTGAACTGTGCAGCAGCTGAATTAAAATCAAAAGTCTCAAGTGTCTCTCCACAACTTGCAATGCCCATCAGTCTTGTGACCTTGTTCTCCCTCAGGCTACTTCGCAGCGCTGTTTTAATCCGGTTCTGCAGAGAAAAACCTCTCTCTGCTGGCACAGTGGAGACAGGGATCACGCAGGCTATTTTGGCCAGTTTAGCCCACTCAGGGTATATTTTGCTGAAATCTTTGATCAGAACTTCACAGGCTGTTAAGAAGTTCAAACCTCCGTAGCCGCAAAGCACTGTCATTACAGCGATGGCGTCTTGTTGCGCACTTGTGGCATCGATGTGCGGGGATGTAGCTGGAGCCAGCTCGTCCTCACTGGTGATTTCTTTGCCGAAATGACCAATAATGGTTTGGATGGCTGATTCAGCATAGTCCTGAGGCGCTGAACAGACAGAGTGATAATGAATCAATGTGTCTTTTTTTTTTTTTAAATGAAATAAACAACTTCTGAAGAATAAATACGGTAGGCCTGTAAATGGCAGTTTATTTTTTAGTACCCTTATGTCCTTGTTGTGATGATGATGATTATTCATGATATAGGTGTTTTAGCTTATCAAATTTGCTTCAACTTACCATTTGTTCTCTGTGGTTATCAGGAGGGGTTCAGAAGGACATCAAAGCAGTTAAGTAGATCCAGTGAATCCTCAGGGAATTGGTCATGTAAAGCATCTATTAGATGCTGGATGTAGTGTGCTCTGGCTTTTTTAAAAGCCTGCATGGCCCGGTCACCTGCATGCGTTGCTTTGACATCCTGGAACATGTTGTTTTCACACTCCACCTGAAACAGCTCCTCATCTGGACCTGGCGCATCTCATAACTGTTAGTGCTGCAACTGATGCTTGAACCATTGGCCTGATAGTGGCCAGATTCACATCTTCTTTCTGGAAAACCAAATTCAGTTTGGTCATCACAGGTAACACATCAGCCAGTGTGTGAGTCAAGGTGATGACGCTGTATGGCTGGATTTGACCCAAGATACCTTGGGCTTGGGCCCTTCCTCCTACAGCCTCTTCATTTAGCTCCATCACTAGAGCAGGCCAGTTACTTTTCATGCTTTCCACTGCCTTGTGCAACGATAACCAGCGGACAGCGCATGGCTGCTTCAGACTTGTCATGTCTTCACCACCGAGCGCTGCTGTCAGTTGATGGAGGCGATTGGTTGTGCTGGCCGAGTGCTTGTAAAAGGAGTACAAAGAGGCAACTGTGCGCTTGTAGGCCCCTACCTGGTCCACATCTTGCGCGGCCAGTACCACTTGGCGGGCAACACAGTTCACCTGAATGGAAAATGCACTCTCTCTCCTCAGAAGAGCACCAACTCCAGCATGTTTCCCCATCATTACACTAGCTCCGTCTGAGCCCAGGCTGATGACACCGGACAACTCTACTTCCCTCTTGCGGAGCACCTCAACCAGTTTGTTGAATATGCACTGTGCGGTCCCAGAGTGCACATCATAATTTCCCAGCAAACGTGTTTCAACTCTCCCTTTTACATCCATTTTGACATATATAATCAGCTTCTGTTCCACGGTGATATTTAATGTCTTATCAATAATAACTCCAATGAAATCACTCCCCTTTAGCTTTTCATCCAGCTGCTTTATCACAATGCTTTCTAGTGCCTTTTCCATGTCATCAACGGAGTCGCTGTGCTGGTAAATGCCTTCACGTGTGACAAAATCTGGAGCCTTAAGCGCTCTAAGTAGCTCAGTCAATCCCTCATACTGGTGACATGCAATGTCATTTTTGGTCATGTAGAATACAACTTGTAGCTGAGAGCACAGCCTCTTGTTTGAAATTTCTTTAGCTTTCTTGCAGTGGCCTTTCATTGCTGTTTGCTGTGAAAATAAATTGACCACGATGACGTGATCATTACACTGACTGTGCTCAATTAGAGATGAGCTTCTCATATTTGTTGATCCTCTGGTAAATCCATTCTTCTTGCTCGACTTTTCGCAAGTGTGAACAAAACATTTTTTTCTGATCCATCAATACTGTTGCACCTCAGCCAGGGATATTTGTCTTTCCATTCAGGCCGGAACTCCCGACTTTTCTGTTTCTTTTTGGCGGGAGCCACGGCATCATCTGTGGCAGTCTCCGTTATTTCAGACTGCACCTCAGTCTCTACTACATAATCCTTCTCCTTGTTTGGTTTCAGAGAGTAGTTTTTTAGATTAGCTTGTTTCAACATGTCTACTGTTGTCCCGCTACTGTTGTAAAGCGCGGTGCATGCTTTATCAGAATAAATGAAACAAATGTGACAAGTTTAGTTCAGCGTGGAAAAAGAAAAAGTTTCGTTCCACATATAGGCCCGGCCTTCACATTCATTAAAAATAAGATTCTGTTTTTTTTCCTTAATAAAATGACATGTGGAAATGGACTTTTTTAATTCAAATTGTGCTTTTTCACCGGACATTTTGACCGGAGGGGTTAAAAATGACTGGACTTCGACAGATTTTCCCAGTCAAAGTCCAGTAATTACCGGATAACGGAAATCCAGGTGCATACATACAGTACTTGAAGTGGACTTTGTAAAATAGCATGTAGAAATATTCATTTGACTCACCAGTCGAGAGAAGGGACCCTTCCTGAGCAGAAGATCTGTGCTCTTCTGGTACTTGCGGATCTCCATTAAGGCCTTGGTTCCTGGTCGAAACTTTCTCTTCTTGGGAGACACTGGAGGCCGCTCTGGAAAACAGATACAGAATGTTTAAGTGGTCGAGAGGGCAGAGAAGGTAAGCTTTCCTCTAAAGCAGTGATACTCTCATTCGCAGAAACAATGACACTAAATTTCTGTGAAAGATTTACCTACACCTATCCTGCGTGGGGATGCTGAAACTCCAATTCCAAGATGAGTAAGGACAACAAAGGCTTACAATGAAAACAAACAATTTGAAATGCAGTATAAACTCTTTATTAGGAATGCAGGCGACTAGTCAGTTTGAAGTTTAAACAGCCACTCCCTCACTAGTCAGCACCAGAGATATTACTTGGATATTAATTATTAAATTAACAATGTAAACGCTGATTAAGTATTGCATCTCAAATGTTTAACCGCCAGCATCTACTGCAGGCAATTGCCCCTCCCTCCTCCTTTGCACTCCAGCAGGTGGAATAGTGAAACTTACGTGAAACAAAGAAAGATGGTGGGTCGAAGGAAAATCAGCCTGGTTTGACAGTATTTTAATGAAAAAGAAAATGATAACAAAGACGTATGTTGGCTGTGTAAGCAAAAGCACATATTACACATTTGGATGTAAACCTGCAAGGAGAGCAAGCTTCTACTAGCAGCACTCGGCAGTGAAATATTAGAACATCTGCCGCTCAAACCGACAGTCGAATGGTCAGAAAAGATAACGCAACTCAACATCGAAATAACTGCCCATGATATGCCGCCACTATGCTTTGTGGAAGGCAAAGGCTTCCACAAATTAAAGCACTATATTGAGCCTTGGTACCTAGTCGTACAATGGTAATATCCTAATTGCTGCTTAGCCTCATGTTTTCTAATGTGTGCAATCTTGATAATGAACAGTGCAACGTGCCACATATTACAACAGCATTTAAATAAACGGCTTGCTCGGAGTTAAGCTAGTGTAGCAGTAGTTTTTCAACAAAATTAATCCATTCCACTTCATTTCTACATTACAATATTATTTAACTTTTAAAGCAATCACAGTTATACTTCAGCTCTTTCATCAAACAAAGTCTTCCACCTAATTTAAGCATCATTGATATTAAGCTTTCAAACAGCATTTCATTCTGGCTTCAGCTTTTTTAACAAACATTCAAAATTTCAGCACTGACAATTCAGCCTCAGCCATTCAGTTTTCAGCATTCACACACAATTTTATCTGCCTTTTCTGATTTCCCATTTGTAATGTCTTTTTGGCCATTCCATGAACCAAACAAGCATTTTTCTTTGTTTCCTTTTTTCACCGCGAGCCAGCTTCTCACTCACAGTTCAGCAGATCTCTTGCTACTGGAGGTTTTTTTCCCCCTTTCTTTTAACAGCTGTGCACTGTCATCGAAGAGAGAGTGAAACTCACCTTCGGTCGGTTCATTCGTTTATTTCCTCTGAGTTTAACTCGACACCAAAGTTTGAGAGAATGCTTCATACATGCAATTTCTTTCACTGCAGCCTGCCTCTGTCTTGTTCAAAAGCGTTACAGTCACTGATTCGGATTGTTTTCCATCTTTAGCGCATGAGGAAAGCACGGCAATGGTCAGTGATCTCTGTAGTTCATGGATCACTCTGCTCTGCTTCACTGCGGCCGAAACAAAACTACACTTGTTGCCTGTAGGACCTATTGTATGACTCCATCACATATCCTAGACGGTACTGAGGCATTTTTGCTACCGCAATACTGTGAAATTAATGACACCATTATATTCCCAGTCTTTATTTTTAACAAATACAGCTATTTCTGACTGGAACTGAATAATTGGCTAAATTATTAGCAGGGCACACAAAATTTTAGACATATTGTCAGATTTAACTGCATAAGATCAGAAAGGTGATGTTATACACATCAAAATATAGCTCTGGTGTGGGACAAGATAAGTAGCAATATAAAAAAAAAAACCTGAG
Organism: Naso thynnoides; assembly: GCA_029783665.1. Lineage (NCBI taxonomy): Eukaryota > Metazoa > Chordata > Actinopteri > Acanthuriformes > Acanthuridae > Naso > Naso thynnoides. Next base: position 8,804 of record JAQLOL010014830.1, read on the forward strand.
GAAGACCATACTGCTGGTTTAAACATCTGTCTTTCACAGTAAAAGTTTTTTTTTCGAAGCTGCAAGCTGTTTTGCGGGCTTTTTTTTTTTTTTTTTAACCGCATAAGATGCAATGTTGTTAAAAGCACTCCTCAACTCTGGTCTTCGACATATCAAAAAGTCAAGTGTTAGAGCCCCAACTTCCTCAGTCTGCATGTTGAAGTGTCCTTGGGCAACATACTGACCTCCCAATTGGCCCTGATGGGTGTTCCATCTGTGTGTGAATGTGTGTATAAGTTCCTGATGAGCAGGTTGGCACCTTGCAGAGAAGCCACTTATTGTTAGCTTGTGAATGCGTGTGTGTGAATGGATGAATGCAGACTTGGGTTGTAAACTGCTTTGGATGGTCAAAAGACAGGAAAAGTGCTGCACAAATACAGTCAATTTACCATTAAGTGTGCAGTCGATGCAAAACAAAACACTGTCAAACAAATTTATGTTTTGTGTAATCATATCAGTTTGGAGTGAAGCAGACCTATTTCAGCCACACGCCAATGGCAGTCGACCACATTCATTTTATTCATCAGTGTACAGTATTACTTGCATTTTGTGAGTGGTGGGAGCATAATTTGGACTCTCACAATAAACTCACAAATGGAATCTCTCTTACTTGAAACTCCACTTTGTCTTGGAGTCCGGGATGTTGAACCAGAGGTCCCAGGGTCTGGCAAAGTTGGGCGTCGTTGTGGGGCTTTGCCCTTCCGGCGGCTGGAAGATGAATCATGACGCATCGCCTCCAACACACAGGTCAGGGTCAAAAGAGAAAAAGTGCTGCAGCCAAGGTTTGACTGTGAAAAATTGAGGACATTACATGTGTCATCAATCAAAAATCACAACTTCAAATTGTAGCCCCCTAGGGACGGGTGTGTAGAGTAAAGAGTAACCTATGAGCAAATTAATCCCTGCCCACCGACAGCGCATTTAAACACTGGCACAGACATGATAAGCCCTTGTTGTCTGGGGTCCAGCTACTTTCCTGTTAGCACAAAGCTAGTGCAAACCTGAGAGAATCCAGAAGGTGAGAGAATGATGCGTAGAGCTGCCTTCCTGCTAGTGCAAAGCTATCGTGAACATGATAGTCCAGAAGGTGGTAAAGTGCTTCTTGGAGGAAGTTAAAGGACAGACTGAAGGTTCCATTAGGAATCTTTTTGCACAGTATTATTGACAACAGTTGCCAGCTGTTGTTTTTTTGAAGGGTTTTATGTTGTTTTACACCAAACTTTAATGCTGGTTGCTACCACGGTAAACCAAAGTCAAAGCACAAGATGTTTTAGCACCAGTCAGTCCAGGTTAGAGTAGTTGGCTGTGTGCAGTAAAAATCTTTGCATATTGCCTATTTTTAATGAGTGTCAGTTGGTATTTCATTGACAATTAGATTCCTTGCATGCTGAATATAGTTCTCTGCATTACATAAC
>JAQLOL010014831.1:0-10253 GCA_029783665.1 Naso thynnoides
GCTGTTAGAATAGAATTCCTCTGGATGTTTTGCTCCTTTGGGTAAAACTTTTGCTTCTCAGCACAGACGGAGGCGAAGACAAACTCGCCTCAGGCGTTTATTAAGACGTCTTTAGTTAATTCACCAACTAACTTCTGTTAACTAACATGCTAACTAACGTTAGCAAACCCTACTGGCTTTCTAACTACTTCTTCCTCTCCTTTGGAAATACACGACCGCAGTACATTGTAGTATACAGGAGTAAAATGTCGGGAACATTGTATCAGAGACGCTTAGAAGTAGAAAGCAAGACATCTCATTGACTGTTCATTTCCTGTATCAGTGTCACATGGTTTTTAGGCATGGCCCCGCCCCTTTAGGAGACAGGAAGCAGTCTTGAGTTCATTCATTCTTATGGAAGAAATGAACAAGATCACAGATTATGATCAATTCTTTCACCCAATCGTCACCAAGATACATGCTGGACCCATTTTTCACATGACACTTATCTACTGAACACTCTGACACAAAAACAGCATTTTTCAGACACACAGACTAAACAATTAACTTTGTTCGAGACCTGTCTCTGTCTCTGTCTCAACAACACACTCTCGCGAGATTTGGGAACCGGTGCTTCCCGCCTTGCTTCACAACAGACATAAACGTACATTTAAATGCCCTTGTAGGTGAAACCACGAATTAAAAGTCGAAACTTACATCAAACAAATATCATGCTACGCAAAATCCATCGCTTTAATCCACTGACACAATGTTATAACACCGTCCAGACGAGGTGGAGGGATGGTGGTTCCTAACTGTCTCCAAGGGAGACGTGACTCCACCCACTTAGGAAACAGGAAGTGTGCATACCATTTCACACCACTGTCACAGTGTACAGTGGGGGATCTTGTGTTAATTTACTATATTTGCCGCCGGGGTTCGGCACTCTGTCTAACAGAAAGCAGACCGACTCCTCGTCGCCCTTCATCCCCAGCCTCTCCTTCAGAGCTCAAAAGCCAAACCGAGATTCACAATCATTCTGGGATCAGTTTTATCCGCTTGTTATTGCACCTCACTAGGGCTATATTCCCATTTCTTCCCCGCTACTTCTGCATCTGCCATTTTCTGAGTGGCGTCCAGGCGCTATGTTTTATCTGCTCTCAACCTCACATGCTCTCATTTCCTGAGAGAAACTCACCCACGCTCGGCTCACAAACATCCAGACTTAATCAAATCAACACATGTACAGAGGGCGGGGCTCTGCAGACACAGTCACCACCACACGTCTTGTGATGATTGAGCCAGATTCATTTTGTATAAGTCTACATTTTGTTTTTTTAAGAAAATGCTACTGACTCTACCTTTAAAAGAGCAGAAAACAAGCAAAAGATAGATAATGTCACTGCTTTAAAAGATCATTTTCTGCCTTAATTTGTTTCCAATTCCAAAAAAAAAGATTTGTCATTCTGATCCTTTTTTTCACCGCTCTTTTTCTTAACAGGCGGCTTGTATTCCAGTTATTCTGAGTAACGGCTGGGAGCCTCCGTTCTCTGAAGTCATCGACTGGAGGAAAGCTGCCATCATCGGAGATGAGAGGCTGCTGTTACAGGTACCATAAAAAGGATGGAGGGATGGATTTAAAGGTCTCTAAGGAAAACATGGAGGTGTTGCAGCAGCACATGGACATATATTAATACATATAAACAGAAAAAAAAATAAAAAACAATGTTTAGAAAATATATTGTGGGAAGTTCTTGCTGCAATGAGTTGCAAAATCAGACACCGGTGCCAGAACAACGACTCACTAAATGTCACCAAAATAAAGGAGCTGATTGTGGATTATGACTCACAAGTCAGTCTCTAGACGCCTCAGCAGCATTATGGCCTACTGCACTATTTAAATCACAGGGACGTGCAATATTAATCACAAATCCTATCGCAGTGGCTATATCCTGATTGCAGTTGCAGCAGTAGAGATTAGTCAAAGCAATCACAGAGTAGGACGATTTGGTACCGGAAAAACCCTGGCTTCCCGTTGTAGTCTTTTGTAGACGGCGTAAACTGGCTACTTGTGATCCGCTGGTCGATGTGGTCTCTCAACTTCAACTCCATACTCGCGTTGGACTGTAAACAGTTGGACTGTAAGCAGCAAGCGGCACGCGGAGAAGAACGTCAGATAAGGAAATTTGCCTCCTCCAACGGAAGCCCAAGAATAACGGGGTTTGCCCCCCGAGGCTGTATCGTTGTCTCCCGGGAGTCAGACGGCGAATGCAGCCGATGGGTTCCGAGATTGACCACAGAGTAACAAAAATAAGGAGGGCAAATCTGACTGTACAGTATAAAGAAGTTAAATGTGGCCTCTCAGAAGCTTTTTCAGCATCTAGGTGTTGAACTGCTAACATCCTTCCTGATGTAATTGTCATCTCATGACTCCAAAACACCATGGGAATAGAAAATCACAAAAATCCAGCTTGGGAAAATTCAGATCAGAACATATCAGAAGAATTTTTATTAATCCCTTAATTCAGTTTACAGTTCCCAGTCATAATAAATAAAATCAATAAATACAATCCAAAGAAAATAAACACACAGCTGCAGCAGCGTCCAGCCAACTTAACCTGTCAGTGACAGTATCACAGCAAATGGTTGACCAATAGAAAACCCTCATGAATGTATGCCTATATAGACATACAACAGCTACAAACATAAATACATCAATGTAATAATAGATCAAAAACACATGAGCAAAACCACCAAACCGGTGTCCTCCTGACATTTTTCATTGATCGGCCTAATGGAAGAAGCACAGGAGCAAAACAAACAGCAGTAAAATGTTACTTACACATTAAAGCTGGAGGAAAACCTCTTCAGAGTTTTAAGATTTGGCATCTGTGGTGCCTTAATCATCAAAGTGGTGCTTTTAAAGTCAAAAAGCAATAACTGGGTTTCCTGAGCTGAGCTCAGAAATCTAGATACTTGTGTTTGAATACTTTTAGATAATGATTCTTATTTTTTATTGAATAAAACATCTGACCAAGGCCAGACGATTTTTAAAAAACTTCTTATTGCAGTTATTTGGACTGATGTTGCAATTCCATTATGATTTGTAATATTACAGGGAATGATATTTTTTGAATAATTTTTGCTATATCCATTGAAAAGCATTAAAAACGATGATGGAGAAAAAAAGATGTTATTTTTTTTGCAGGGATTTGTACCAAACAAAGGTTTTTTCTTCAGTCTGGAGAATATGATGTGAGGACACAAAGCAAGTTTAGGGAAAACTCTGAATCTGGTAACCCTGTAAACGAGGGGAACTCTGGGTTTTTCACAAAGAGAAGTAACTTGAGCTCTGAGTCAGTTACTATGGCAACTGAGTCTGTCAAGCTAACCTGATCATTGACAGATTTTCTTAAACAAACCTCGAGTTTCTCTCTGTCTCCCCTCTCATTCATTCAGTCCGTACATCACGCGCATTGTAGCAGCATTTTGCCGACAATAAATCCTTGGTTTATATAGTCTGTTAGGCAGTCTATATATAAAATGTATTTATGTGTTGAACATGCCGTGTCCTTTTATTGACGATTTTCCAGATGATGCACAGAGATTAACACATGGACAACGTCTGGAGATGATTTTTAGACTCAATGTTTTATCATTTCCGGATGACGACCTGTCGTGGTATCGTTTTTCTTACAGTCTGTTATATATCTGCATAATCTGATCCATCCTCTCATCAGCAGCATCGCTCAAATGTTAATTCATTTAGTCCTAATTAATTATCTAAATGGGATTACGGTGAGAGAACGTGTGTGGGAAAAACATTACTGTATGTTGGGGATAGAGCTGTACATTGAAATAACCATCAATTTTATTTTATTTTGTTATGAAGTAGGATTAAAGTCAGGCGCCAACGTGAGCCTGTCACACCTGAGCCTTACCTGTCTACACTCTTATCTTATGTTTCATTTGAGCTGCTTCAAAGTGCACTTTTCACCCACACAATATCCTGAATGAAAATGAATTTTAGGTTCAACACAATTCAGTTTTCATCTGTAATATTATCAGTGTGATTTAATGTTTTTTTTTAAAGACTACATTAACTTGCACATTTACTTGAGCAGCAGTTTTCTCCCACGCCAATTCTCCCTCCTTCACACTACAGCAGTGTTACTTTTATTCCTGCTAAAAATATGTTCATACTCGCCGTATGCGTATAGAAAGGTAGGCGGAAATCTTTTTGTCCACCGTTGCCATGGTGAATCTTTGTATCGGGGCTCCATTATTGTCAGTTCCTTATCGTCGTGGTCCGTGCAGGTAACTCAGAGTGAAGTTACTCACAGTTAACTGAACTCCAATCAGCTGTTTTGGGAACCGTAAACTCAGAGTTTCAAAACTGAGGGTGATGCTAAGGCTAGACTATGCGATTTTTTGCCTGATTTTATCCACGATTCACAATCGGACCGAGTTTGTCCTAGACTGCACCCGTCAGTACTAGTTGGGGACAGTCGACATGACACGTTGGCACAGAAATCTGTCAGTGTGTGAGGAGAACAGCCCCTCCCGACTTCAATCAGAGCAAATCAAACATGTTTGATTTTTTTCAGACGACTCTGGACGCGATCCGGTGGTAAATGCTGGTTACCAACCCTGCAAATACGTGTTGCCAACAGCCAATGAAAACAGGGGAGGTGGGATACAGGAAATAGCGCAGATTAGAAAACAATATATTAATATTTGATTCACTCACTGCCAACTCGCTCTGCAGTACGTAGAGTCCACGCTGCCCGTGTGTACTCCTCCATGACTTGATTCAAGCCCATTTCCTCTATTTCTTTTAAAAAAAATTTCCAGCACCAATGGCTGTGCAAACAAGTGCAGCAGCTAGCCGTCTGTCATCCATGTTTGTTTGTTTACTCTTCAAACTCTTGCTTTTGCGAGTGTTTTCGTGAGAGTTTGGTGCGTTCAGTTGGCTTCTGTTGGACTGACAAGTCGTCTAGTCTGTCATCTCTCATCTGGAGCAGTCGGTAAATGTATGATCCCCAGTCTTTCAGTCATCATTTAAAAGCCAGTCAGTTAGTGTAAACTCCAAGTCTTTTCATAATCAGTAGGGACCGTGAAAGTCGTGTAGTCTAGCCTCAGCATTAAATAAGTCAGAGATCAGGGTCAGACTCAGAGTTTGTTGAACGTCCTTTGTGAAACCGGGCCCAGGACAACTCTGCAGCACCCCAGTGTTTGAATTGAAACGTCTTTTAATAAATATCGCACCTCCCTACGTAAGTCATTTCTGATTAATTTTCAATTAACTGTGCAGCCACACATCTGCCTACTTTGTCGATACTCAGTGCAGTCACTTGATCTGTCACTGTCTTTTCTCCAGATCAATCTCTAAAACATTCGACGTGTTTAATAAACATGATTCAGGCTTACTTATCGCACACACAGACAGGTACCTGGTGAAGATTTTATTATTAACACAAGTTGTTGTTTTTGTGCGAGTAACAGCCCAAAAGTAATGGATGGAAATGTTCATTATCTCAGTCAGGAAACTCGAGTTTCAGCTCCACATGCATAATTATCTATTAGCATCTATCAACACATAAGTGATTTTCAGTTCAGTTGAGAAAACAGCGAAAATCTAATTGCGGTCATGTGGCTTGTGAAGTTTATTTCATTCTGACATGACAGCTGTGATCTTCACAGTCACTCACACCTCCGCCAGGAACTATTTTTATCTGGGATGGATTATTCTACAATTGGATCTCCTTCTGTTCCCTGTAATTACAACAGCGGACAGAGCTTCTGATATTTACTTTCACTAATTACTCTGCATTACTTCATGCCACCTGTGTGACCCGTTCTGCCCTCAAGACAGCAAGACAGACGTGAAAGGTCATTTATGTGTTGGGAGGTGGAGACTGTATGTGACCCATTTTAATTCATCTGTCCCTGGTCACCTATCAGCACCTAGTGATGATGGCAGTGAATTTATTCTATGAATTACTCTACAGCAGAAAAGCCGTCATTAGAAGTATTACAAACTCGGCTTTTCGGTGAAGTAAAGCTTTCTTTTTTCATTGAGAATCATAATGATGGACTAATGTTGTAAGACAGTTTGTTGTTTGGTTTGTAACCTTCAACAAAAAGCAAACAAACAAAAAAGGTTTGTCTACTAAAAGCACGCAAATTGTAGGTTTACATTGTGTGTGTGTGTGTGTGTGTGTGTGTGTGTTTGAAGAAGGATTTTTATTTTGGCAGGGGAAACACTGAGTGCGCTCACATTTATCAGAGATTGTTTTGATGCAGACATGAGAATATAAATAAATAAAGATACCTTTATTTTTATTTGTAGAACACACACAATATGTACAAGCATTGATAACAACCAGGGCCTGACTGATATATTGGTAAGTCGGCCGCCCACAGACGTATCAGTAGCAGCGTATATGTTCTCCAGTATGTGATTATATTAAAACTTTTTTTTAATGCCAGAAGAAATGCTTTGACTCGTGATTTAAAATGGTGTAATTACATAGTTTGTCCAGCAGAGGGCGGTCTGTTTTTTAATAACTAAAGAGTGAAGTGTTTACTTTTCAGCGCACTGATGTTTGAAATAAAGTTTGATAAAATATAAGATATCCTGCCTTCATTATATATCTTTGTCACAAGAATTAAATGACCACTTTCAGCTGATATTACATATATAATATTAGACAACATATTAGAAATTTCTTGTGTCCTGCTGTTGGCATTGGCCCCAAAATCCCAGATCGGTTAGGTCCTGCAAAAAAAGGTGTAAAGGTGTAAGGTGAAAAGTTTGCCGGTGTGGCGATTCCCAGTCGAGATTGGCAGAAGAGGATTCTTTACGCAGTCTGTGTGTTTACATGCTTACGGCGTGAAATAACAGAAAGGGGGGGGGGGGACACGCACCTGCAAGTAGGCGGCTGCATCAGAAAGCGTCCGTCACTGCTTATGGAAAAAAAGAAAAGAGTTGAGCTTGAAGTCAGGATGAGCTGAGCGGGGATTTGACCACCAACGAGAGGGGATCGTGTTAGTGAAGACGCCTGATAAACGCTGAATATACCCATACGACATCATCCTGCAGGCGTATTTTCATTCATGTGACAAGCACACTGAGCTTTTTTTTGAAAGCTTTAAGACACCTTGAAGCTGATACATTTGTTTCCTGCAGCATGTAGACAGCTTGTAAGGTGTTGTAAGGATTTGGAACAGACTCTTCCTGCTCAGAATTTGGGCTTTATTGCACTTTAAAAAACAGTTAAATCACATTAAAATAAGCATGGTTTGTTTAATTATATGATCTAAATGACAACGTCTGTATAATTGTGTAAAAGTACAATAATAAACAGGAGTATGTGTCTGCTTGGTTAACAGAGTGTGGATGCTTGCCCTCTTTGTCTCATTGTCACACTCACACAGAGACTCGCTGCTCAACACATCGGTGCTGTAACACCTGCTGAGAGAGTTGAATCTCATTACTTTCAATTACATCACGGAGAACTGCAATACCTGGCTGTTTAATATGTAGAGTTCCCGTTCCCCCTGTGGAGCGGAGACACACACAGAAACCTGCACACAGGAGCACACGCAAACACACACAACGCCCCTGCTGAGTAGCCCAAACACCATTAGAGTCAATCGAGAGGGAAGAAAATCGAGCTGATATGATTGGTGTTGTTTATATTCCACCTCGGAGAGACGAACAATTAAAGCTCGCTCTGTTGTCAACGGATCCCAGTGACGTCAACGGCACCACAACCTCCTAAACTGTGTCTCCAGACTCCAATGTGAATATGCAGTTTTAAGGGACTCTTTATTCTTATCTTTTTCCATTTAGACAAACACAACTGGACGGTTATTGTTTATTCTGTACAGTTAAATCACCTCAATCCAGACCTTCAGATTTGCCTGGAAACATAGTTGACAGAGTTTAGAAATCATTGGCTCAGTGGGGAATGGAGTCTAACTGGTCTCCATCAAGGTGTCGGTCCATAACATTGATTTGAAAGATGAACGTTAACCAGCATACTAATGTAGCTAATGTAGCTAACGTTAGCCTTACCAAGCCGTGGGTTCTGGTTGTTAAACATGCGTCCATCCATTTGTCAGTGAACAAAACAGTCTTTTTATTCTAAACATGAAGACTTCACCAAGATCTTGCTGCTTCTAAAGTAACACAGTAACGTTAACGTTATTTTGGAAACGAAGAGCTCCCTCCTTATTAGGAGATGATAAGGTTAGTCTTGCCTAAATAGCTTTTTACGAAGTTTAGATCTCACTACCTTCTTAAACGTTCCTCTGTATAAGTTGGGCCCAAGTGAGATATTTGTTTTAATAGGTAAGCTAAGCTAAGCTACTACTTATTGATGGTTAGACTGCATAGGTGTTTGACAAAGTGACACCATGAGGAAACACAAGAAACACAAACTGTGCTTTTAAAAAAAAATCTAAAAAAGAGAAAAATTATCCAAGACAAGCTCATTGTTGCTTGTGGCTCCATGAGGCTCTACAACTTTAGGAGAAGTGCCCAGCAAGAGAGATGAAGCCAAATAACTCTTAGACTCACTAGTCGGTCGTTAGACGCTTCGCTTAACTAGAGACTGATGACACGCCCCCAGCTTTCGTTGCTGAACTGGGTGGAGACAATTACAGAGTTTAAAAAAACTCTTGCATTGCAGAACCAATCCTAAGTCTTTAGGGCGGGTCTTCGTATTGGGGGCGGTGACTTGCTGAAGTCTTGTGCTTGTAACACTGTCCGACCAGCAACACGTGTACTATGGGATGGCTCGGTCGCGGTCACCAGAGAAAACTCCCTCAAAGTTTGTTGATGTTTGTCGCATTTGAGGCAAAACATTTTCATCAGTTAGAAACAAACATAATCTTTTTTCAGGACATGATTCATCCGTCCAGCTGGACTACACATTGGCTCTGGAAGACGTTACAGGAAGAGTTACTACCCAAAGCTGTCGCACGCTTTTAGGATGTTATGGACGTTACGGAAACGGAATCAAATAATCCAACGTTGCTCTGTTCATGTTTTAAAAAGTTCGCTCCGTGTTAAAAAGTGATTTGCTATATCTCTAGTCTGTTTCTCTACGGAGGAGAAAAGGGGGAGGGCACTATTTCTGGGAAAGCTTCTCCTTTTCAAAAGTGTAAGCGGCGTGGCTTTGTTAGCGACAGTTCTCGCTGGCGTCTCAGCACCTGCCTTGCATTTTGACGTCCCGCGACCATCAGTAGGCGGAGATCTCCGATTGTCTGGTATCACCAGACTAAAAAGCTCAGAACTCTTTGATTCAAGCCCTCTACCTTCTCCTGGATCACAACTTGTATTTCAGCTCGTTGTTTTAGAGAAATTACATCTCTTTCCGGCCACAGCGGCTTTTCTGCAACAAGTTGGCACAATAACTTTCAGCAGAGAGACGATGGCTTTGTGGCCAGAACACCAAATCCAATGAGGCTCTTCGGGAACGTTGGCTGCTTACTTTCTTTTCAGCTTCATTGTCAGCGTGAGCGGAGCAGCTCGAGTCACATCCCACCTCATCAAGTAGGTTGTTGTTTTTCTCCAAACGGAGCACCATGAGAGCGTCCAGCTCCATCTCCCCGGCACATCAGGATTGGTCAGGTTGGCAGCGTCCTCGTCTCCCTTGATTTCATCCCTCCATTGCTTCTCCCTGCGGGCAGTCACTGCTGCGAGCCACACGCCAGCTGCTCACGTCCTCCATGACAATGTGAGCTGGGAGCTCAGCTTGTCTCAGACGCACCAGCAGCAGGATGTCTGGGCTCAGAGCGGGTCTGCAGAGTTTTTTGGTTTGTTGCCAGTGCAGAAGCAGATAAACAGGCTCAGGCACAAAAATACAACTTGATTTGTTGTCTCTTGTTGTTTATCAAAGAAAATAAATAAAGCATTAGTACTTTTTCGGAGCAAATGAGATTTACATCATGGAGCTTTAACACTGTTATTTATTCACTATTATTATTTTATGTAGTTGGTTGTTTTGTAGATGCTAGAATGTTATATAGGGGTGTAACAATATGATGACGCATCGATTCATTGATTTACAACTACATTGTTTGGTAAACAGTAAGTCCTCCTTCTCATGTGACTTGTATCGATCTAAAATAAACGTCTAAAAAACAAAAAGCGATTACATCAGTACGAAGAATTAGTGCCTTGTATTTGAGGTATATTTTACACCCCCTTAGCAGGCTATGTGGACTTTATTGGTCTTAAGAATGCATGTAGGTGAAGACAC
>JAQLOL010014832.1:0-10251 GCA_029783665.1 Naso thynnoides
GATGAGAAACATGTTTATTCAAAAACAGTCCTGTTGAAATCCTAAAATGAACGTCTTCATCTGTGGATCCCAACAATTAGAAACAGTATTTGACAGTTTGCATTCTCTTTGTGACCTAATGGAGTCACGGCTACGTTAGGGGCTATTTTTTATTTGTTTGCTTTTCCCTGGTATCCAGCATTGTTGTGACTTGTTAGTCAGCATTAATGTGTCGTCCCACTTCTGCAAGAACAAACGAGTGAGCATCATGTAGTCTGCCAGGAAAGAGTGACACAAACGTCATTCAGTGCACCCTTAAATAATTTAAGTGTCAAGATGAAATTCCAAGAGACACTCTGATATGGAGAGGACAGGAAAGGGTACTGGGAGCTCGAGAGAAGTCCTGGTTTGCTGTAAAAAGTCCCAATACGCCACCGGGTAAAAATCTAGAAGTCAGGGTACAGATTCAGGTTGTGTGCATTTAAAATTCCAGTTTTTAGGAGGCTTAATTGATTAAAATAATTGAATTTTCTGAGTTTTTTCTGTACTTAACAGTAGAGTTGTCAGTAACTTGAGTAATATGATCTGTCTCTCCTCTGCCTTGTGCTGTGGGGGTAAGGCATTGGTGAATCACAAAGAGGAAAAGGCCGATATTCTTCAGTGTAAGGATGTGGCCTTTCATTTACAAACCACAACAAAAGTGCCAGTGAATTATGATGACGCTCATTCCACAAACTGCTCTGTCATTTTCATGTCGTTAGGTGTTAAGTGACCTGACCAAACAGCTGACTAATTCAACACTTCACGGGTGAGACTGTGTTATTTCTCTGTCGAAAAACCCTTTCCTGTGAGAAGCCGACCACAAAACCATTTCTTGTTTCAACTGTGACAAAAAGCACGCACACACACACACAGAAAAAACGTAATTATAGCAGGATAGCAGCCAAGCCTATTTCTTTATAGTTATAGTTGGCCGACATTATGAATATTAACTATTCTTCCTACCCAGGAGAAAAAAAGGTTAAAATGAGTAAAGGAAATTGTTTTTTACGTATTTTACAGCCTTTATTCTTTTAAGTTTTGTGTGAGACCAAGCATTTCTATTTCTCATCTTTACCACTCAGATCCATCATTCACAGGAATGTGGGGATGCACAAAATGGTACAAACGCGATTTATATGGTATTTACTTTAATTTTATTTATTTATTTATTTTTTTGCTGTGACCAGCAGCCCTATAGGTTGGTTGGTTGGCCTACAAAAATTCCCCACTCAAAGGTGGCAACAGTTTTCGCCCTAGGAGGAAGAAATTTTTAGTATGTTCTAGTTTTACTGGATTTTAGGACTGCATTCAACACAGTCAGCAACATATTGCCTAATTGGCTGGAAAACTGGGTGGGACTTTCTGGTACAGCACTAAACTGGTTTTAATGCTGCGTAAAGGACTACTTTAAGTGTCTACTTTGACCTCTTCTGTAAAACATCTACATGCTTCCACTGGCTCAGATTAGAAAGCAACAAGTTCCCATAACCAAGCAGACGACACAAAAAATCTACATAACTGCATCACTGGGGGACAAGGGTCCAATACAAACATTAAGTATGTACATTGATCAAATCAATAACTGGATGTGCCAGAACCCTCTTTAGCTAAATAAAGACAATGCTAGGATGATTGATTTTAATGATTGATTTTTAGAGGAGTGATTAAAAGTCAGCGCTCAGCTTCAGTTAGTAATATTAAAAACCACAGACCAAGCTTGAAATTCGGGTGTAGTCTTGGACTCAGACCTAAATTTGAACAGCCACAAAGTCAAGCTACTATCAATGTAAATGCATATTAAGGATAGAAAGACTCATGTTGGAAAAACTTGTCCATGCATTTATCTTTAGTAGACTCAACTATTGTAACCGTGTCTTTACAGGTCTCCCTAAAAAGTCCATCAGACAGCTGCAGCTGAATCAAAACGCTGCTGCACACACCAAGAGAGTGGATCACATCACTCCAGTTCTCAGGTCTTTACACTGGTTTCCTGTCTCTCAGAGAATAGATTTCAAAATACTGCTGTTGGTTTATAAAGCACAAAATTGTTTAAAATACATTACTGATCTTCTATGGTATTACAAATCGACCCCACAGATCATCCGGGGCAGGTCTACTCTCTAGAAATGACTAGAAATAAACAGAAGAAGTATAGCAGCATTTAGTTTCTATGTACCAAATATCTAAAACAAACTCCCAGAAATCTGCAGCTCTGCTGAAAACTAAAAACTGAATGTTTTTAAATAAAAACTGAAGACTTTTATGTCTGCTGCTGCCTTTTAGTAAGTTATTATTTCTTCACTGCACTAACTTTTAATCTGGAATTTCATACACTTTATTGTTTTAGCTGTTTTTATTTCCTTTTCTCTTGGTTTGTGATGACTTGTTTTAATATCATGTCTAAATGTCCTTTTATTGTGTGTGTCTTTTGCCTTTTTATGTTTGAGTTGCCTTGTTCCTGAAATGTGTTGCCTTGCCTAGAGTGTGATGCTATACTCTTTGGTGGTACCTTACACTTTTAGCTTTTTTCATTTCTTATTTCCAAGTGTCTCTTTACCATTCAACTCCTTGCAGAGCCAGCATCGACATCATTTTAACTTGTGATAGTGGTGAAAGCACAAATGTGAACTCTGAAATTTTAGCAGATGTTTCATCTTTTCCAGCAGATGGCAGCATTGTCCAACTACTAGTCCCCCTACCACTTGCCTGCACTGCCCTTGGTAATTTGTGCTTCTATTTAATATGTATTTGTGAGAAACATACCCACAGCATTATGGTTATTTTACTCAGCGAGGGAAACACAGTATGAGAGGGTTATGAACGATATGTAGGAGAGCAGGGAGAAACAATTAGATTGCAAAAAAAAAAAAAGGAATGAGAGGTGATACAAGACATTCTGAGAGCCTATAAAAGGTGAAGTCAGCAGTAGAGGTGGGCTAGTTTGTCAGACAGGATACAAAATCAGTCAATCAGAGAAAGGCAAGCATCAGTCTACTGTTGCACTGCAGACCCAGCACAGAGACGAGAGACAGACAGGTACTGGGTGAAGTGAGAGTGCAAGCAAACAGGGAATGCAAAGCTAGCAAGAGGACAGGAGAGATTTCTACATATTTGGTCTAGTTGTGACAGCGGACATTTAAAGATACACAGCTACATGAGCATGCAAAGATGGAGAGGCATGCATGAAATGCACACAATGCAATGTCTTTAACATTTATTTGTGAATATATACTTTAAATTTTTCTAGTTGACAGAAATAGGTTGAAAGTTAAACATTTGCTCTGCGAGTTGAAGAAATACCAAATGGTCACTTGTTGGTCTGCAGCGGATGACCATTTGTTTTGAATGTGACGGAAGCAGAGAAACTGAACCAATCAGAATCAGAGGCTGGCGCCATGTTAGCCCTGCTAGTCCAGACCGCAGCACCGATTATCATACAAAACTATTCAAGGTTGAAAATATGCACGTGATCCTTGCTAAGCCCCATTGTATCTTTTTGGAGGGATTTTTTTTCAAAATCCTCTGCCAGTGACACCAGAGATAAACTCGAAGAAATAAGCTTTAAATAAGTTCGGCCTTAACTCCTGTGCAATATCACCACCGATTCTGTAAACTGCACAAAGCTTGAATTTGTGTTTGTAAACCTGATGAAGACATTACAATGCACACAATCAAGTTTGTTCGACTAGAGATTTCACTAATAGTTTTTTTTTTCTGCAGAGAAAAACAAAGATAGTCCCTCTGCAGAGAAATTACTGTATTAAAGCATGTAAGTGCTTAAACATACAGCTTTCACAAACCGTTGATTTTGACTAAAAATGTACAGTGTGATCATTATACCTTTGTCCCAATAACAGTGACAGCAGTGCTTCCTCCTCTTTCACCTCTAAGGCAATTAGAGCTCTTGTCATTGTGTGGCTCTAAGTCGGTAATTTTCTGCCATGTTTCACTCACGAATGCCCTTGATGCTTTGGTCTGCTCTGCTTGTTTTACCCCACATGGCCACGAGGTGGCAGCACAAACCCAGGTATCCACCTTAACCAACCCTCCCCTTTGCTCTGTCTCCTCTGTGTCTGTCATTGACTTATGACTGATTTTTTTCCAGTCAGCTATTGGCTTGACATTAACATATAGATAACAACACAAATGACATCAATTCAATCACATACTAACATACTTCAAATTCAGAAAATAGATTAAAACATGACAGTGAAGACAAGAATTTATCCGATATTAAGAATTCGAAATTCAAAAGACATCAAGGCTACATATTTTGGATATCTATTTACATTATTTGACAGTCATCTCCGTGACATGTACTTGACTGTTTTAGTGTAGGAGATGAAAAAGAATAAGGCAAAGCACGTCCTCGTACAGATAAGGTCTAAGTAAAAAATAACATTCTGCTTGACTTTTAATGATGACACTGTTGTTGCATTTAGTTTTGCTCTCCACCTGGTCTATTGGGCATCTGTCAAACACCACAGACTGCTAGTGTGCACTAGCAAATCTGTGCTGAGGACATTTTCATAAACTGTTGGACATAACTTGTTTCCTAAGCGTTAATAATTTTGATGGGCTTGTTTTTTCAGGTTCAGTTTCAGTATGTAAATTTGATTTTGAATGACATAATTCAGTAAATCACACCTGCACAGTCCTACAGGTATGAAAAACATCACACCTGACAAACCAAATATGTACCCTTTTATTCAGAGTCACATGGAATCTGATTATAATGTAACTCCTATCTGAGAAATCTTCAACTATAGCCTAAAGGTGTGTCGGGACTAAAAGCAATGAAGGCGATCAACACCACAACATTACATACGAAGTCAAAGAAGAGATGCAATGATCCACAATGGCTCTTCCGCCAACATGAACCTCGTGAAACACACGCAATGCAAATCATGCAATGTGGCGTCCATCGCCTCCATCGCCCGTTATCACTTCAATACTCAAAATTGAAAATATTGAACTTTCTGGGTGACACTGTGTGACGCTGTGCCATGACAGCCAATCAGAGTTTAGATTCTCCGGATGTTGGTGACATCCTGACAGCACGAACATTGCCAGAATTTACTGAACGGACATTGAATCAAACATAACAGTCAACACAACAGTCGTGTGTGAATACTGCGGTGTTCCAGCAACGCGACTGTAAACACCGCAGGATTATGTTACAAACACAGACACGGCGTCATTACGTTTTCCAACATTTCTGGGACTTCCAGTGTTTCTTGTGATTACATCGCGTTCATCGCTTTTGGTCTGAACACACCTTAAAGCAGAATTAAGGGGTTTTCACTTGTGAACTGCAGACGACGATCGAAGGATCAGATTTGGACACTGATTCGTGCTGCCCCTCTACACAGGGGGCATGACATGATCTGGGTTTGTCCAGGTTAGATGTGTTCTGACATACTGTTTATTGTTGTTGGTTGCAAAATTGCAAGTTTTTAAATGGAGGAAAGTGCCTCTCAACCCATTTTTTTGGTGGCAAGAGGAACACAAAGACTGAAAGTTTGAACAGGAAAACAGTTTTTGGTTCCTTTCAATCAACATCAATGGGAGTGCAACATGGGCATCACAAACTTCCATCCTGGAGAGTTAGCTGACTCGGCTAACTTGATGGTTAAACAATCCATTTATTTAAATGAGGATTAAAATGATTACATCCAATTGTTATCAGACCTAATTCATCACATTTTGATTTGTCATTTTGCAGGGTTTGTGGTGCTAAGAAAAAATGCAACCCCTGTGCATCATGGTTCGGCACACCTGGCAGCCTGGCACACTTCCTGTGGGCTTGGCTGTAACATACGGCAAAAGCTGTAAATGTCGGTCAATAAATCACAGTTTGTATAAACTCATACTGCCCCGATGTCAAATCCGACCAAAACGTGAAACAACTGTGTGACTATATGACGGCTTTACTGGGACTGTAGGTATGTTTGATTGGTTCGGACATCTTGGTTTTTGGTAGAGCATGAGTCTTCATTTAAATTGAAAGAGGTCCGGTCGCTAAAATTTCCTTCCAGCAACGGTCCAAAACTCATAATGTCTATGTTGCATTTAACAGCCTACCCCTATTTCTTTCAAATAAAGTCGACACAGCACATTTTCTTATCATTTAAACATAATTTATTTTCAGATTTCAAATAGCATATTTATAACAGGGAAAACAAATGCCTGTCTGTACTATTCACTTTTTTAAATGTCTTGTTTTCTGTATGAACTTTCCTTACTTTTGAGCGAGACGTCTTCTCATTCGCACGACTCTCTTCCGGTAAAAACTCAATTTGATTGGCTCATTAGAGTGACACTGTTACACAGGTAAACTACGGCTGTATTAACTGGATTAGCTGCGCCTGCAGTCTGTACCAGCAACTGTCAAGACAAAACGGCAGCACGAGTGGTGTCCGAAGTAAATATCGTACCATTACATTTGACACTGAAATATTCCTTTGGCAGGCTGGTCGCTATTGAAGCGTGCTGGTTCATTAATGGAACATTATGATTGTGTTGAAGGGAAAATAATGAGCCCTGTGCTTTGTGGAGCCGTCGATATTACTGTGGTCTTCACACAGTCAATACAGTCAATACAATGAGGACTGTAAAGGGTCAGAAACATAAGTTTAAATTGTCAGAGACACTTTCAATTGATGCTAACAAGCATTTAGCACAGCACACTTTGACCCAATAAATAAACAGTTGCTCTTTTCTAATCAGTGTCCCATTAAAGACATGACAGTGTGACACTGAGCCAGCATATAGCAGCTAAACAGACTGAATATTTTTCAGTTTACATTTTGTCCAGAGATGTTATAAAGAAGTATGGGATAATAGTATTTTATGTGGACATCAATTTATTAACCCTAATGCAAAGTCTCCAGTTTGAGATGAAGAGCTGATGAAAATCTGTTAAGAGTGTCAACAAGGACTTTGAGTTTTGTCTTTTCTTTATTTTGGCATGAAACTTTTTTTTTCACCTTCTTGTTCATGCTTTTTCCCTCCTCTCAGACACTGCATTCACATGCATGTTACTTTTGTTAAAGATCTCTGCAGGAGAGAAACAAATTTTTTGGTTGTTTTTGCCATACAGCATGTGATCAATGTGTGTGTGTGTGTGTGTGAGGTATTCAACAACAAGGCACAACATGACATACCAACATTCCCTAAATCGAATAAAATGCCCTATTATAAAGTGCTCTACACGTAATAAACTGCATGCGTTTAAGATTGTCCTGTTTCTTCATCTCTGCAGTGTTTTTCATTTAAACAGGCTCTTTTTACCTCATCAAACACTAAGACCGATTACATGGATGAAATCTGGAGAATGTTTTGAAGTGTGTGTGTGTGTGTGTTGAGGGGGGGCGGTGTCTCATGTAGACTCATTATGGCATGTTAAAAAGACGACTGAAAAAAGTTTAAGCTGATTGATTTTGTTGGTCATTACCAGGGATGGGACGATTAGAAAACTATGAGCTGTGAGCGGATTTTTAATCAGTACAGAACCGAATTGAAGCGGCACCGCTCAACACCGCTCCAGTGCGGCTCACATCATGTCTAAGCCTGCCCCAGTGCGCGAGGCTTACCTGCATGAGTGTGTGCAACATGGCATTTGGTTTTTTTTTCTTTTCTAAATTACAATTGGATTTAAAGGCTGTGACCTCAAATACAAACGTCAGGTTTATGAGGTCATAAGCGGAAAACGACCAGCTGGGAGGAGTGATGCGCCCCACAGCTGCTTGCAAGATGTGGTGGAGAGTTTCTCTTCTTCTTTTCCTTCTTTTGAGCAGAGCGATTTTGGAGCGGAGCGGATAGAAATCTGTGTTGAGCGGAGAGCGGGATGGGGTGAAGAAGTGTTGAGCACCGGATCTCACATTATGGACAGCTTCACGAACTGTTAGTAGTGATTCGTCCCACTCGCGCTCCGTGTACTGAAGCACTGAGAGGTCCATAATTTAGCATCATCTATGAAAAGAAAAAGATAAAGATAACTGGCCCACAGAAGTCTTCATCCTTCTCACTGCGCCACATAATGTTAACACCCAATTGTTGCTAAAAGCACAACTGTATTATTCATCCTATTATATCTTGATTGACTTACTAAGACTACTGCATAACAACTACTAATATCCAAACGTGCTTATACTACACATTACCTCTAACTATCACTGAAACACACTGGCCTCAAAACAAACAAACAAACAAACAAAACAAAAAGCACTCACCAAATGGGACCAGCCATATACTAGGTTTTAACCCTAGTCTTGTTTTTTCAGCCATGCAAGTTTGCATGTGCATAAATTTACATTATGCGTGAAGATGATAGCATTTTAAAAATAAACACGTCTTTGCTTGTGTGCATGTTTGTGTGCTTGAGTAGGTCTACTGCAAGTGTTGGAAAACACACACGCCACGGTTTATTTGTGTTTTTTTTTTACATTGTCTGTCACTGAATGCTGCACCAATTATTTCCATTTTGCACTGCCATAGTGTTTCTTTTAGTGAATTATTTAAGTGTGCCGGGTTTCAAGTGAAAGCATGCCCATGTGCTGTCGTGTGTGTGTGTGTGTGTGTGTGTGTGAACAAAGTGAAGGGGATAAGAGAGACAGATAACTAGAGTGGGAGCAGAGGGATAAAAATGACGCGTGTCAAATGTCTTCATTCTGAAATTCACATTTCTGGATTGTTTTATTCTGTCGGCTGTTAAACTTTTAAAAACATTCATTGAGTTTCTGTGTCACTGTCTCTGTGTCAGCCTCTCTCATTTTCCCATCTGTGTCTCCACTGTGCATTCTCCCGACTTATTCTGAACTTCATTTGTTTCTCTGTTTTTTATTTTTGCTTTTTTCAGCGAGTGATTTTTCTCTAAATTTTGTTTACACTGTGTCAATGCAACAAAATAACCACGAACACTTTAAGGTTCGGGTGATTTTTATTCTTTTGATAACCGAGCAGCCTATCTTGATGAAGATGGTGCTGTTGATTATGAAATTGTGGTTTGAGGCTATAGAGCCCCTCTAAACACTTATCTATTAAACTGCAGATTTGCATAATCTTGTTCGTGTGGCATGTCATACCTTAACAGCTGGTTACTTCTTGTGCAGGGAATAGAAATATTGACCCCATGTTAAATATCAGAGACAGCAACCATAAATTTTGTCAAAGTAAATTTCCTTGAAATGGCTTTAGAAAAAGTAATAATCCTATACTAGAATTTGAGACTGTATGAACAGGAATATTTCCTCGGATGCCTTGGAGATATTGACTTTAGTCTGTCAGTAAAAAAGGCTTAGGGTCAGTGTCCGCAAAGCATTTTTTTCTGGGCACCAGCATCTTTTTTCAATTGTTCTCAATGAGGCGAGAGCGTCTGCAGCAGCAGACAGCCGTACGGAGAAAAGGCGCTCCGTCTTTTTTGTGCGGCTGCTCTGAGCGCTTCAAAGTTTAAGATTTCTCGACTTTTCAGAAAAGCACTTGTGATGTCGCTGGTGCTCTTTTCAACCAGTGGTAGATCATTTTGTTGTGTTGCTGTTTCAACAAATAGTAGACTGGAGGATGGAGGAGAAGCTTGTGTAGGCCATCTCGGTGTACTGGGAGCTGCACAATATGTCAGACAGAAGCTATCAAGAAGATGAAAGCCTGTTTGTGTGTTTGTGTCGTTCATGTCAGGCACCCACATCCTGCGTGATCCGCATCTGCTACAGCGGCGATAGCAGGTCCATATCATTATAAAGCTCACCATCCACACAAGGTACGAGGGAAAGGATCCTCTGTTTGATGCGCACTCATAGTAGAAAAAATATTTCAAACAGAAAACAGATAGTAAAAACAATGGAGCAGTGTCGATAATAAAGCGGCCCTTGTCAAGACATTGTTGTTGGTGACAAAATGCACCTGCAGCTTTTTTTGATCTCAGCGGACAAGCACTTCATCCCCGCACTGCCAAAAGCTCCACCAGCACTTTTCTGCCCAGAAAAAACAACAACAACAACAAAAAAAAAACGGCATGTGGACACTGACCCTTAAAGTGATAGTTTATTGCAAAATTATGCTCTGTATATCAGCCACTGAAACCTGTTACAGAAGCCATCAGCAAGAGGATCAGCAGCTGCAGCCGAGTGCACAACACCACCGGTGCAATTGCTTTTGTTAAAGGAATAATCCGGCGTAAAATGATCCCAGGGTCTTTTTCTGAACGGACACTCATCAAAGAAGACCTCCAGA
>JAQLOL010014833.1:0-10250 GCA_029783665.1 Naso thynnoides
GACATCCAGTCAGGAATGTCAATTCTTTTTTTCTTTTTTTTCCGTTGCGGGTTAGAGAAAGGTCACTATTACAAATAATGAAAAACTGTGGATCTATAACATGATATAACAGGGACAAGCACACTGCTGGCAGATAACTGGAAGTATAATATTGTCTTTTTCTCATTCATTCTTCCTGACGGCGGGGAAATTCAGATATAACACACTGTCTGTGGTGGCAGAAAAGATAGAACTTACAGTGTCAGCTGTCACACTATGAATACTTTCTTAAATTGTCTTTAAAATATCAAGTTTTCTCTTGATTGCAGTAAAACATTACTCAGTAATGTTAGGAATAAAGGAAAAGAGAGGGTTACAAAAAGAGATCTTCACTACTGGAATGAAAATTGAATTAGTCAGGCTCTCCCATCTTTTTCCCTGTCAAGCTCTTAGAAATACACACACATGCACACACACACACACACACACACACACGCACACACACACAGGCACCAGTGTGGTCATCTCCATTCACTTTGATCAGATTATTTTTGAAATTGTTGTCACATCATGTAAAACTGCTTTACATTTTGATGAACCAGTACAGTTTACATTGCTGTGACTCAGTCAACTAAAAGATTCACTCCACATCCACACAGGACAGAAACTAACTTGCTCTGGTTTGATGCAAGCAGCTCTCTGATGATGTTGACATTTTCCTAATCAAGCAAGATGTTTGTCTTTTTGTTGTTGTTGTTGTAGTTGTAGTTGTTGTTGTTGTTTCACTCAAAGTCATCACATTTTGCATTATGCAGAGATGAGAGGACATTTTATTAACGTATAATGGTTCATGATTGTGCAAGAGGTTTGCTGTTAGATAATGCAATAGTGAGTATACATATAGTATTTACATTTACACTGACCTGGGCCTTGTGCTACCAAGTGAGTTCAACATGTCCTGGATGTAGTTGTGTTAGCTGGCGTCACTAAACCAAACAAAAGCCACCCAGCTAAGCGCTTACACAAAGCATGTTATCAACTCGGTAAATCAACTCAGTTATCCTCACTTACACATGAGCGCATTCACATAAAAGAGGCAGGGCGTGCAACATATGAACAATCATAAACATGGATTGAACAGTCACTGGCAGCAGAGCGACATGTTTTAAATCCAGGAGCAAACTAATAATTCAGACGAAAAGCAACTTCAACCATCAGACACAGAAAGATCAGAAAAAAAAATCGCCAACTGTGTGAATTCATAAAGCATTTAGGCCTAATATCAATGCAAAGATAATAAAAGAAATGAACACACATATGATGAGTGCAGGTTAACACAAAAATACCTGCAGCGGAGTTGAAGAGAGAGATCTGCACATTATTAACCATTTAAAAGTTCTTAGCTGTTGCATGACGCAAAGACTACTCCTATGCATCACTGCAGAATCAACAAGGCACAAATGTATCTAATAAGCTATTAAATGTCTGTTTCACATTAGGCTAATAAAGCTAACTTAGCTTCATTTATTCAAACTGTTATTTTAGACTTGGGGTCCAAATGGACTCGGAGTATTTAAAAAACTAAATATAAAATATTATTCAAAGCAGCAAGTAGATATAATTAATTTTGATATCTTAAAGTCCAAA
The DNA here is from genome assembly GCA_029783665.1 of Naso thynnoides. Classification (NCBI taxonomy): domain Eukaryota; kingdom Metazoa; phylum Chordata; class Actinopteri; order Acanthuriformes; family Acanthuridae; genus Naso; species Naso thynnoides. The sequence continues at coordinate 1,627 of JAQLOL010014833.1, forward strand.
AAGGAAAACACTTTAGTTCATCATTCATTCTCTACAGCAGACAGTTTAAGAAGCTCACAAAGATAAATCATTCAAATTAAAATCGTCAGAAAAATTTTAAGAGGTTTGTCGCTCTGTGAACTTGCTCTCTCTCCTCAGAGACTCTTCATGATCTGCACTCTGAGCTCCACAGGATCTTTTATGAATGGTGATGTTATTTTCTAAGAGAACTGATTGATCTTATTGGTCAGTGGGTGGTGCATTTATACCCGCTGATCTCTGATCTTGAACATGACCTGCTCTGGAGCAGGTTATGTTCAGCATAAGTCACTGCAGCGATACAGCCCGATAAGATGAAATCCACCTTCATAGGACTGAAAACCCAGAGTTAAACCTGAAGTTTCCTCGCTAAGCATAAATCCCACTTCGTAGTACAGGCCCCTGATTTACTAAGATCCCAAATACAGAGTACTAAATTGCATGTGCACTAACATTCTCCATGTTTTGTTGATGTATGTTTGATGTACTGATATCAGGTGCGAACATGGTGGAAGGGGCAGTATTTAAATGAGGATTTTGCATATTTCAATGGCTTCTGCCAAGCAGAGTGCAGAGAATGAGCAGCACAAATTCAAAATGAAATGCAGAGGGAGGAGGGGACAAGCCAACTGCAAAAGAAAAAGAGTAATAGGAATGGCCGTGAATGTTGTGTTTTGTTTAGTTCATGTGCATGAACAGATAAGAGCCATTCTCAAAATGAAGGAATAAATAAAAAAATAAAATAACAAAAACACATGATAAAATAAATCTTATTTGTCATATTTTTGTTATCCCTAGTCATGTTTTTTATTCTTTTTGAGAGGAAAGATTTTACAGAGCATAAATTACTTTATGGACTGCAGAGAGCGCAACCTGGAGCGTCTCATATGAGGCTCCAAATCAGCCCTGAGCTCATCCAAAAGCTCCAAAATTACATTGCTGGATAGTCGATATGTAGGGCCTATACATTTTTATTCTCGTATACCAAAAATGTTGACACAAGTTTTAAAAACACATCCTCTACACATTATGTCATTTCACCTATGCCCTCTCCTCACCCCAGTAACAGCAGACATCTTTGTGCAATGCTGGGCAAATTAACACCACCTTTTTAAATGTATTAAAAACAGGACACTTTGACATGTAGACCCGGGGAGCCAGGGGTTGAACTACTGACCTTTGACCACCTTTGACTGGTAGATGACCTGCTTTACCTACTGAGCCACAATATATTTGCATATTCTCCTCCCCGTATTTTGCATATTCTGGTATAAACACCCTGTGTTGCATATTCATTAAGGGAAAGGTGCTAAACTGCTAAACAGTGTGCACTGTCTTGCTCAATTGAAAGATGCAATCCTCAGTGCACATACTTAGATCAGTTTGCACATTTGTTTGCATCTGATATCAAGTTTGCACGTTTTCACATGCACAAACCTTTAGTAAAGGTTTGAGTGTGTGTCATAGTTACAAATATAACTTACCCTGACACTGTTTTATGGCCTGTTTTTTCTTTTTTTTTTTTTAACTTTTTTTTTCTACTGAAGGTCTGAAAGCTCTGTTAGCCTGCACAGTCAAAGGCGCCTTTATGCAAGGGCAAGCTAGGGCTGAGGCCCGGGGCCATGTCGGGGAAGTTGTGTGAAAGGCCTCATATGGGCAATACAGAAGCAATATGGAATAATGTAACAGCCACCTCACTGATAGTGAAGAGTAAAAATCACTACATAAGTGTAATAAACAACATTCACCAAAAAAATTACAATATTCTAAACCACTCATTTTAAAAATTAACAAACATGATATAGCATTTTGGAGTATAACACAAAAAATGACAGTTACAGTCGAGTACAGCTAGGCATGATGGGACAGAAGTGCAGGCCCCTTCAATGTAATTGGCCAAAATATTTACAAAGATTTTCCTGTTTAAAACTATGGTCCACAACTTAGCGCGCTGTATGAGAACCATTAAATCCACATTTGGTGTTTTTTGTCATATGAGTAATTGTGTTGCCATAGCATCATGTGTGGGTTTCTGGGTAGTTAAAAAAGCCTTTCATATTGCAGAGGATGAGTAAACATGAGTTAAAATGAAGTTTTCACATCTAATGTCCATGGAGCACAACATTCTTTGGACCACAGATTTTAAAGACTCAGTTGAGGATTTTGCTGCAGAAAAGACCAGGAGACACTTCTGAAGGTAAAACAAGAGCCGTTTTAATATCACTTCTTTGCTTGTGATGTTTGAGGGTTTATTTGAAGAGACAGATTTTCACTTGTTGCCGCCGTGCACACTTGTTGTTTTTGGCTGATGAATTTACTTCGTTCTGCTTGTTTTCTTATGTTAAATGATGTGTTTGCTGATGAGGAGGGCTCCGCATTCACTATTTGTCGCTGTCCATTCATTGGGTCCTGAAATAATGTCGTCATGGCGTGTTATAAAGAGAGGAGTGCACCTTGAAGTTGTGATAAGGTGCTTAGTGGATTAAATACACCTGAGAGCCTCATTTGATGAGTAAGAGTTCTTTTTTTTTAAACAAATAAACACGAGAAATCCTTCATAAGAAAATAGATAATATAGCTAATGGCTTTTTCTGTATGAGGAATGAGTTAGGTTTTCAAATTATTTTTTATTTTATTTTTAATCTAAATGTTTATGCAACAGTTATCCAGCCCAGGTTTTTTTCATGGGAATGGGGCCTCCAAAGTGTCTGTAGCCCAGGGGCCTAAAATGATATTAAGTCACCTATGTGCACAGTGTTTTTTGGGTTTTTTTTACATTAACCAAACAATCCTGTAATCCTGTGTGTATGTGTGTGTGTGTGTGTGTTCCAAGGTTTCTTTATTGTCATTCCAGCCATGTTAAACACAAAAGGGTAAAACACGAAAAGATATACCCAAAGACTGTGTTTGTATGCTAAAATAAAGAAATACTCGCTCTCCCTTTTACTTGTAAACAAGCCGTTTTAATAGAACCATTTAAAAATTAAGTGAAGACAAAATATTCATGACAAAACTGACAAGCTCTTGATTTTTCTGTAAACTAGTAAAACATTAACACACTTCATAATACAGGTTTAAAACATGAGCACTAATTCCATCAGTATTGACCACTCTGCTGCTATGTGGTAACAGATATACCACCTATTTTCACTGATTTTCAGTGAAAACTAAGCTGAGCGAAAGGAGGGTTCAGCCAGTGCTTAAAAGGTGCCGGAACACAAAGCGTATTAAAGTGGAGAATGAGACGGTGGGCGCAGGTGCTTGAACACAGAAAACGATGCTTAAAACATACTGTATACGCAAATGCCCAAAGAGTATGTTGTGCAATATTAAAAAGTTATGGCAATATTTTAAGATAATTTTAATGACACACGCAAAAGCCCACATCACTTCATGTGGGGTTTATAGCAATTAGTTTCTGAACAAGTCTAACATAAACAGTGAGACAGTAGCTAATAAAAAAAGAATCAAACAAGCTTTCTAAAATTTAATTATCATTTGAAGATTGGCACAGCAGCCTATTAATAAACTAATTTATGCCCACCATTTTAGTTGTTCAAAATCCACGCACACACTCAATCGCAAACAATTGGAATAGGAATGGTATTGACAACAACAAATTGCTCTTTCAGTTCCACAGGGATGTCTTTCCCTGCTGAGTCTCTTTTCCATCTGTAGGCCATATGACAGTACATGGTCAATGTCAAAGCACTGACACAGCAATGCAACCCAAGTCTCTCCATGCATTACACCTGTGTGCTCAGGCCAATATTTTTTCGTAAAGCGCTTTCCTCTCCTCTATAAACGGATCTGCCCCCTTTGTGACAGCATACGATCCTCTGAGTTTTTTGCCAAACTTAGGGAAAACTGCCTCTGGTTCAGTGTTTCATTACTAGGTTTCCCCCATTCAGTGTGACACCGTGGAAGTGAAGTTCGCCTCTGTGCCCCATTGGCTGAAGCGCCTGGCTGGTAGATTCAAACACCTCAGTTGCCCTGTGTGCTGAAATGACCGTAGTGTTGCATACTTCTCGTCCTCTCCGCTTCACCCTTCTTTTTAAGAAGAAAGCTTGACTAATGAAGAACGTGGAGTTGTTTGAAAATGGTCAGTAAATTATAACATATTTTTTTATTTTTTATTTATGTTTTTTTGCCATTAGAGGTGGCAGATCTGTGCAAATAGGTGCTGGTGTAGGCATAAGATGTGTGCAAGGCCCTGCGCGTTTAGAAGATGTAGCGCATTATCATTGGTTGGAGGGCGGTCTTGTTATGACTGGTTATTGCTTTCACTACCCCATCCATTCTGCACATGCGCAAGCAGTCTACCGACTACAAGACAGAGTTAAAATGAACTTTAAAAGTGACTGTTTCACCTGCTAATAGTGCTAGCATGTTAATGCAAAATTACATTTGTGCTAGCATGCACAAATGTAATTAGCGCATTAGCATGCTAGCACACTATTTATGATTAGTACTTAACATAATCATTGTGATTATAATCAGTCAACGGTTTCTTGCCCCTTATTAATCAAGCACATTATGACCTAAATGTCCAAATTTTTGTTGATACAATAACAGAATCACATTTGGTAATGTTAGTTTGTGTGGCAAACACAACACACGCTCTCCAGTGTAGAGCACACAAGTGTGTGTGACAGTAATTCTTGGCTTGTGAAACTCTTGAGATAATTGTATGCATTGTTTATTCATTGTGCAGTTGGCACCACCTTATTAATAATAATGTGACAACAATGTGTTAAAGATCTGCTTATTTTATGGATAAAAACACACTGTTATGGTTTGAGAAAAATCATGGTTTGGGTTCAAATAAATTATTCTCACGAGATCTTTTGCAGGTCAATGCGTTATGTCCTCTGTATGTGCAGGATCCTGGACTCATCTCGCACTGGGACCCGGATCCTGATTCGGCAGGATCTGGCACAAATTAAGCCTTGGGTGTGTCTAGGCTAGCTTGCCTCCTGTGTAAGCAGTAGTAGCATGATGATAAAATAAAGAATTTATCTGCATAACTGCTGTTAGCAGAGACAACAAGGTCGGCAACACCTGTAAATCTTTATCTGTATCAAAGTAACGCCCATAGTCGAGGCTCATAGGTACATACAGTACATCCATTGAAACATACAGGCTTGTTTTCTCCTGGAAAACAGTTACATGACCTGGGTGTGACTAATCAGAAAAGGGTGTCCACATTAGCATCTCCAAACACCTCCGTCTTTGCATGTCCACAGTGAGAAAAAGTCTTTAAAATAAAACAGGTTCTGCAGCATTTTTTTATTTTTTGAAAGAAAAAAAAATGCACAAATTAAAAGTCATTTGCATTATCTGATCATACAAAATTAGAATATGGTACATTCCTGCGGGAATATGAAAAAATGTGTAGGCTTATGTTGAATTCTCTTTTGCTTCAGGGCGCTGTTCTGAAGCTTAATCTCACCTTTGACCTCTATGTGAAGAGAGAAAAATCAAAATCGATACTGCATCACACCATTTTATGATATTATTTAGAGGAATTCAGGACTCTAAAGCACACTTTCAATCGAATCCCTGTGTTTCACAATCAAACCTACATGAGGGTGCATGTAGATTGTATCTGTGTGTATGTTGAGTGACACTCCATACTTGACATTCAGTGATGGAAGAGCACTTTAAGCAATAATTGGAAATATTCTTAGAAACAGAGGAGAGTAGTTGTTATGTGATTTGAGGTTATGGTGTGTGTGTGTGTGTGCGTGTGTGTGTGTGTGTGTGCAGCTCAATTCAAAAGACTGAGACAGTGTGATAAAGAGGGAAATTTCTGAGTGAGCTTATACACACACGCACACATACACACACGGGGAAATCACAGAGACGGATGACCCTCGTGGATGTATTGACATCTCTCATGGCTGAACAAATGGCACAGTTGAGTTGCGTTCACTGACATCGATCGGAAAACTGTTTAACATTCCTTCTGTGGCCTCACCTGGGTTAGCCATAGAGCAGAGAGATATTCTCTCTCTCTTTTTCTCTTTCTCACACACACTGTGGATTATTACTCTTTAGCTGTTAAATAACAGTCCTCTGCTGCTACTGCTGATCCAGTCGACAATCTTTTTGATGTGTTTAATAGCAGCAATGACAACAGTTGTAAGATAAAATTGCTGATGTTTAGTTAATCATGATGTTTATGTTGAGATGATAATATAATGTTGATCTCTTAGGTGTTTCTGTTGACTGTGATGGTGCTGATCATAAGGCAGTCAGACATGGACGGAGTTACACTGCTCCTCTTTCAAGGTCGGAAGAAACAAATTAGAGATGGTGGTACCTCCTTTTTTTGTGCCGCAGAGCTTCAACGGTGTCCAATTACAAAATCATTGAGCCACACTGTTGCACTGGATAACATGTTTCTTCATCTCCTTGAACACACACTGTAGTTAGTTTTGACTCAGTCTTGTATTCTGCTGTAAGAAATACTCTCTAGAACGCAAATTATTCACAACCTAAGAAAATATAACATTTTCTCTGTTTTAAGTTTCCTGAAATCTAGCGTGAGTAGCTGCTCCAGAAAATTATTGAATCTTTTTGTTTGTTTGTTTTTTATGAAACTTTAAATTTTTGATCAGTTTTTAAATATTTACATCAAAAATTGTAACTAAAGAGCTTGATGTGGAGAGACACGGGGTTTGAAAAAGTCATTAAGTAAAAGGAACAGATCAACACACAGGGTCTCTTTCATGAAACTTGAGTAGATTGAATTTGTGTGTAAATTGTTCATAGACTTAGATTTATGGTATTTCGGCATTCATCAATGTTTTAGTAGCTCCGATCTTTTCGTAGTGACTAAAAAAATCTAATCTAAAATAAAATCTACACCTGCTTCTGACTGCTCGTAGCGCTTGTGTAAATGAGAAAACAGACATAAATATTGCTTGTCATCATTAAAAAATTACATTAATTCATGCTGTGCTCTGTTATTTTCACAATACCCCATTTAGCTTAATTAGTTGGCAGTACACAGATTTACACTTCACATAGGTTTATTAAAAATGTGAACGGATTATTTAAATTGTCTGAAAACACATTTTCAACATGTTAAATAATATTCTTGATAGAGTGATCTCTCCAATGAAGCAAAGCAGTGCATACATCCGCAGCACTTCCTCAAAAATAAAAGGATCTTTTACCTTTTTATCTGTTCCAGAAACCAAAGGACGCTTTGCTGCCTTTTCGTTACTGATGAAAAAATTAACAATTTAAATCACATCATCATCTTCTAAGGTGGAATGTTGTCTCGCATGTTGTTCAATGCATGATACAACACAGTGACTTAATCAGTCCACCTTAAATGCCAATATGACAACTTGAAGAAGATTTATGAGGACTTATTTGTCACACATACGTATTGTACATATACCGTGTAATGTGAAATGTCTGAAAATCAACCATTATTCATTTGCTTTTGCCTTTCCTGCATGATGACACTTTAGAAAAGATTAAATCTTTAAACAATAAAATGCGCATACATTCCTGGTAGTTTGGTTTCTACTGGTGCACTCAGGCAGTACTACACGTATCCAACAGAGGAGTTAACAGCATCAGTTTCCTACTTAGGTCTTTGATTTACTTGTGCCTGTCACATCACCTACTGACAGAAGATAATAAAATACTTTTCTCAACCTCAATTTCAGCATCTGAAAGGTCTCTCTCTCTCTCTCTCTCTCTCTCTCTCTCTCTGATTGCGTCATGCCTGCCTATTCACAGGATGCACCTGGTTATAGCCTAATTATCACCTCCTTATATGGTGCTCATTGGCTATTTATGGGCTGGAATGTATGTCAATTACTGAGTAGTGGGAGCGCGCTGTCAGTTTATGATTAAATGTTATCGATTCCAATCATACGATCAACTCTGAGTAGGTGTTTATTACTGAGCTGTTTGATGCACAAATCTACTCACAGATTTACTAAGATTTCACGAATGACAGTCATTGTTGGTTAATGTCTTCTCATGCAGTTTGTTGAAAAGGAACGAAAACACGAGACCTCAAATTTCAGTTTTATCGAAGGATGGAAGAAGTTTGACTGAGGATAACATGATTAGGTATCCAAGTTAGCAATCTCCTTATTTCTGTGACTTTTCTGCAAACCCTTTTTTTCAGCTATGTTGATCCAGAGTTCTTCAACTGGTTGGTTCATCATTTTTGGCCCAGACTGAATGATCTGACTTCCATCTTGCACCGTCGTCAGGTCAAAATTGTAATTCTTCCAATTCTACTTGCGCCTATAATGATTTATTAATAAATACCTGTGCATCCAATTATATCCCCTTCAGCCTTAGCTGTAATTCAGTATGCAGTGCTAATTAATATGTATAACTCTACACTACAAGAATTGTCAAGTATATTCAAGCATTTTTACTCTAGCTTATTCCACATGTTTATGTACTTGGAATGACATGTCAAATAAGAAAACCAGGACATAGAGGAGAAGCTATTTAAACAGAATGCAGTCTTGCCTGTACTAGAATTTACCTTTTACTCTTATTGTGACAGCCTATTTGTTCATGGAACAGACATAAAAAGAGACAAACAACATTTGATTCTACCA
>JAQLOL010014834.1:0-10249 GCA_029783665.1 Naso thynnoides
AGAGAGACAGAGAGAGAGGGAAGGAGAGAGAGGGAAGGAGAGAGAGAGAGAGACAGAGAGAGAGAGGGAAGGAGAGAGAGGGAAGGAGAGAGAGAGAGAGACAGAGACAGAGACAGAGAGAGAGGGAGAGAGAGGAAAAGGGAAAATGCCATTAATCAGTCAGTGCGCTCGGTCTGGCCGAGGTGTTCTGGAGTTCTGGGTTTGTTTGTCCGTCCTGAAGGGGCGGCCGGTGGGACAGCAGTGCTCTGTTTGGGTGGTCAATGAGTTTCCAAACTTGAGCTCTGACAGAGACATTTTCCTCAGCCCCGCCCCCAAACTGCCCGCCGCCATCCCTGACCAAACCACATCGTATCAGGGCCCAAACCTCACGCCGTGATCCGAGGCGTACCCCGGGCTGCAACATGAAGCGGCTCAGACCTAAATCTCCAAACAGAGTTTCACTGTGGTCACACTGGATTGCTTCACATCCACAGGGTGCCAACGCTTTGAGCCCACTTTCAGTTTTACACGCGTCCAAAGTGCTTCTGAGAAGCAGACCTCCACTGCTTCGTCACTCTGCTTCGTCACTTTTCTGGGATCACAACATGTGGCACATGTGCTTAAACCTCTCCGCACAGATCAGTTTAACTAAAAAAAGCCACATAAGCAGACTGAAATCAAATCTGAGGATGGGATGGAAATGTTCCCCTGAGGTCGTCATGGAAACAGCCCAGCACCCGCCAATGATCGGGTTTTCCAGTTAGTATCGCTCAGCTTTTACTACACTTGTTGGACGAATGAGGAAAGCATCGTAACTGCGATGGGCACCTACAGCTATACACTTACACACACATTCACATGCTGGTGCTGATGGACAAAAACCACGAGGCGGATAAGACCGCACCGCTGTGGTTAACCCGGTGATTAACACCATAATCAATCATCTTCTGTGATGCAGGGACAGCGTGCCTGCTGGGATTGAGCAGCAGACTGATTTAGGGTGAAATGTTTCGATGTGCAAAGACCTGGAACGCTGTTTTACATCTCCACTTAAGCTGCCTCTCCACCGAGCAGCACAGTTTGGTTTGGTTTGGTTTGGTTTGGTTTGGTTCCGTACGGCGCACTGTTATTCACGTTCAAAATGTCAAAAGTTCTGGATGGTACCACAGAGCGACAGAGCAGTGGATGTAGGCGAGACAAAGGAAACGGTCATCGATTCCCGACGTCACAGAGAAAAAGTCCCACTTACTTCAGTCAACAACGTGACAAATGGACAACTAATGCTTATTTCCATTAATCTGTCAATTACTTTGTACAAATATTTGATTATTTATTCGGTGAAATGTCAAAAAAGTGTCAAAGATGCTCATCTTACTGTCCCAGAGCGTAATGTGATGCTTCAGAACTCAAAGACTCCTCGTTTATTTTCATGAATGACTCAGAAAAACAGCAGTTTTACGTAAACTTTTTTAAATGTTCACTTTCCCTTGGAAAAATGACTGAAACAATGAATTGATTATCAAAATAGTGAGTGATTAATAGTCTATTGATCGATTATTCGATTAATCGTTGCAGCTCTATTCTTAAGGAAGTTGAATAGTTTTAATGCTGATCGATGTGTGTTGTAATAACTTTAGCAGGCCGTCCTGCAGAGCGTCCTGTCCTTTGGCCTGATCCGTGTGTTCGGGGACGTGAGCGACCGAGATGAGGACAAGTTGGAGCGTATGGTCAGGATGGTGGGCGGAGTCATTGGGTGTGACCAACTGTCAGCTGCTCAGGTCTGTAAAGATTCATCCTGAGCAGAGCTGAACGCGTGCTCAGTGACTGTACTCTCCCTCTGCACAACAGCCTCCAACTTAACCGTCAGGACAAGAGAAGGACTCTGCGAAGGAAAAGCCGAACATCTAGTTTGGGAACTTTAGTCCGCTCAGACTGTCAGATGGAAGGAGAGCTCCAAACACTGATTGTTCTGTTGCACGGTTCTTGTGTTTTGTTTGGCCTTTACGTGCTTCCTCTGAAACAGGGCAGTGTGCAGTTAGCTGTGTTTGCATTAGCAGTGCAATGTGGCTGTGTATGCATGCACACAAATAAGTGTGTGTGTGTGTGTGTGTGTGTTTTTATAATCCCTCTTCAAATCCTGTGCTTGTTTATTTATCCTTATATGAATTTTTCTTACAATTTGCACTTTTTGTTGCCGTATTTGTTTACTTTTAATGCATGTCAGACAAACGGGCTGCCTGGAATTGGCCTGTGTGTGTGTGTGTGTGTGTGTGTGTGTGTGTGCAGGGGGATTTCACGGTTTTGTACCTGTGTCATGATCTCTTTGTGTCGTCTCACATCTCGTCCACCTGCATGTCCTGATATGGGACGATAAAGTTTACCGTGACCTTTGTAACAACAGATTCGTCCCGTCCTGTTTTTCGGTCACCCTTCCGTTGGGGTACCGAGCTCGCTGATCTGACACCTAAAGGGTGGGGCTGGACACACTGCAGTCTGCTGATTGGTTGACAGAGTCGTCATTTCCGTCCAACAGGGGGAATAAAGGACAAACACGCCGTGTTTATAAGCGTCACGCAGGGCTGCACCATTTTGAAAAAATATCTTATTGCGATTATTCGGATTGGTTTTGTGATTGTGATATATGAATCTCGACATACGATGAAATTCTAACTTTTGAAAGAATTATTCTCATTTTCATTAAAAAAATATTCAAATGATTACAGTGTGATTATTACAGCGATCTGTGCCGAACACAGATGTTTTCTTAAGTCTGTAGAATATGAACAACTCTGCAGCACCACAATACTTGAATTAAATGACATTTTTGAAACACATTTCTCCTTTAACATAATTGCACCTAGATGCGATTTGAAAACTGCAGTGGGCCATATTGTAATACTGATTAAATTTTGATTAAATGTGCAGTCGTTGCATCGCGTTCTTCTTCTTGGTTGAATCGACTGGAGGGCTGCACTGTGTCGGCTGCTATGGTGTCCAAGGCCGCAGCTAATGATTATTTTCATTATCCTTTTATCTGATGATTATTTTTACAAATAACGGATTATTTATTCCAGGAAATGTCAAAAAGTGCTACAAATGCTAATCTCATTTCCTGGAGTCCAATGTGACGTCTTCAAATTGCTTCTTTTGTCCAAACAACATCCTCATTTATTTTCACAAATGACCCAGAAAAGCAGCAAATCCTCACATTCAAGAAACTAGACCAGCAGTTTTTTATGCTTTTTTATTTTAAAAAATGACTGAAATGATTAATTGATTATCAAAATAGTCAGCCATTCATTTTCTTTCGACTGATTAACCAATTATTCGGTTAATCATTGCGGCTCTAATGGTGTCGAGACACTTGTGTAGCTGACGCCTACCGAGCGAGGGAAGGTCGGCAGAGGAAACGCGACCCAGATCTCGGTTTACCGTTCGAAGGAGTGCCGCACGGTATCGAACTGGACTGCTTGTCAATGGTGGAAACGCAGCTTTAGGTGATTTCTCTAACATGAAATATGAACGGGAAGAATTGACGCTGGCACTGTAAGTTCCATGCCAAGGGTTTCATTGTCTATAGGCTCATTTTTAACCACATAAAACAATGTATTATTATTATCCACTTATATCTATATTATACGTATCCACTCATTCACGACCAGAGTCTGCATCCATACTTCTGGCTCTGTGTACGTGCAGAGCATTGTACTGATTATGATGAATGAAGTCTCTTACATTTGTCTCACTGTGTGTGCGTGCCAATTTGCATGGATATGTGTGTGTGAGAGTTCAGGGCAGGAAACATTAAGGTTGAGGTAGTTCCTTGCAAACAAAGGCTCCTCCACGTCTCTGCATCTCTGCGTGAGTCCTTTCCTTTCACAGGCGCCCGCAGCTCGCGTCTACATCACTGTGAAAGCTCAAGATCGAACATCCTGGAGCTGTCACCCCCACCTTTCCCTGCATTTCTATAGATGCCTTGACCTATAGTGCATCACAGTCATGTAAATCATCAGGCAACAATGTTTGGCTTTGTTACACTCAAGTACAAATTTAGGGGAAAGCCCTCATAGGCTGGGTGCCTTGTTCCTGAACCAGAGACAAATGGCGAGCGATGCCGGCTGTGATCTGGATTTCCTCAGCTATGACTTCACAAACTGGTCACTGCTGTTTCACAAACTTTTCTCTCTGGGCTTCACCGTGCAATCCGCACCATCATCTCCACTCCCTCTTTCCTCCTCCATCTTCAGCCCACTGCGTTTCCATGCTTTTAACTGGCTCGACTGAAAACTAAGTCACAACTTCCTGACGGCACTGTTCAAAGGTCACATCCCCCCCTCTCTTTTCTCACTCCTTCTCTTCCTCACCCCCTTTCCTTCTCTCCCTTTTTGGAGGCCCCTCATCCAACACGCCCAGCACTGCATTCCACAGGCGGTGGGAGCACCTTCAAACGCCGCACGAGCACCGCAGAGCACGACTCGCAGCGGCACGCGGGGCCGCGGGGCCGCGGGGCCGCGGGGCCGCGGGGCCCCTGCCTCAGCTGCCACCAGGCCTCAGCGCGAGGCTCCAGTCTGCCAAGGAGAGCTTTGACTGGGGAGAAACTGCAGTGCAGCAGCAACACAGTCTGCCTGATGATGACAAGGAAAAAGCAACTGTGGCTCTCAAGGAGCAGAGTGATAACTGTACAGCATTAGCCACCTTTAAGCTGCTGAAACCGCCTCTCATGCCACAGTGGGGGCTCTGGTGTCTGTGCTGTGGGGCCGGCAGCTGCAAAAGTGGGGCGCAGGCCTCAGAGCACCTTTCTGTCTGACCCCCAAATCCTTCAGGTCTCCAGTACACCGACACACGGCTCCAGTTTCACGCTCCCAGGGCTCCCCGTGAGCTTGGCTCTCAAAACAATAATGCTCTTGTAAATCGTCACATACCACAACACGGCATATGTACAATGCTGTAAAGAACAGCCAATTAATCCATTAGCTGACCGACACAAACAGATTCCAGTCTGGACTATTTCCCCTCATGTCAACCCTGGCGGCTGCCGAGCAGTGAAGCAGCAACACTACAGACACATTCTTTACAACTTGCACACACACGCTGTTGAAAATGAAGATGTTGAAAACTAAAGCAAACAAAAACATTTCCAACACTGAGCAACAAGGTTTCATTTTTGTGATATAAATATGTCTTGTCAGACACACATGCTCTGGACGCTTTAGGGGAGAATGTTAAATCATTCAGGATATATAGTGCACTCATTCTGACAAATATAACTGTGCAATCAAACGGACACACTGTCACACGCCTACTTGCAGCGTAACTCAGGAAAGCCCCGTACGAAGCAGCGTTGACAGGAGGACTGATACAGACCTGCCTCAGAGACACATGCACGCCTGGATTTCAGCTCCATGACCTGCGCTGGTTTCTTCAGAGCCTTCCTGAGTCTCCACATGTGGTTCCTCTGTCACACTGAAGTGCTGCAAGATTAAGATAGTTGTGTTGTTCACAGGTGAGCCAAAACTGACTGTTGTCTAAAATAACATCCTGTAGAAACCGTCACATTCACACAAGTTCTGCTCTGGTAAGCTAGATTCCATCCCAGTGCAATGTAGAACACCACATGACTGCACAACAGTCATTCAGTGCTTGTGAACATGATTCACTCTCTCATCCAGGCCGGTAGAATGAAGACAGCGTGTTTTAATGTGTGTGAACAGAGACAGGTACGTCTCTCCTTCTGGCACGGCTCCGTCGTTAGTCTCCAGTCGTGCCTGCGTGCTGTGATTATCAATGCACACATCTGGATGGACTTAGGCAAGGAATCCTATAAAGAGCCTAATGGGCTGCTCTAACATTTTTTGAAGACTGATTAAGAGCCGTTTCAGATCTTGTTTACATCAATGAGCTCCATCTGTGATCTATTTAAGTTTCTGTGTTATCTGCCTTACTTGCTCTTTTTCAGTGTTTTAGGAGTTTGGAGGACTGAAGGGAGGCTGGGAGACACGCCGCATGTCTGCTCGTGGGTCAGGTCTAATGGTACAGAAAGGTGGAGTGCTGCTCCATCACGGTCAAACTGGATATACATGGAAACTGCAGGTGGCTCCGTGCCTCAGAACAGTCATAGTTACTGTCAAAAACCTGTTTTCCAATGGATGAAGTCTACAAACCTGTGTTAGTCTTTCTGATCCTAAAGTAAAAACGTACAAGGAGACCTGGGCCTGCTCAGCAGCACCAGCCTGCAGTGACAGGCCTGCTGTGAGGCCTCCTGCCTTCCACTGTGTGACCCTTGAGTTCAGGAGGGACACCAACACCGTGAACTGCATTTGGTACAAATTAGGCCTCCTAGTGCGTCAAGTTGACACCTGTGACTTCAAACCTGCTTCAGAAGAGAGGACGGACGGTGACCGTGTGAAACACACAGCTGACGTAGGACATGGAGCTGTGAGGAAGAAGGTTAACTGCTGCCGTCCACACATTTGTATCAGCTCTAAATTAACTGACACACATCAGAAAAACACTGCGGCCTTTTCTTACCGGCTAAAACAAACTTTTCTTCGTTTATTTCTCCCTTTTTACCACAAACAATCAATAACCAATCTATCCCCCCCGCCTCCAGTGGGGATGGCAGCAGTTACCATGTTTGACCACAAGATGTCGCCAGAGTCACGGCTACGGCACTGTCAATGCTGCCTTCAGGTGTTTTACGTAAAGTCGTTATTTATTGGTTGAGGTAATTATGTGAATTACTGATTTGTTTTAACAGATGGACACCCATTAACTCAGACAGTTTAGGTTCCACCGCTGATCCAGCGGTTGTTTACGTTGTCCCAGTCGTGTCTTGTATATTACAAATAAAGTTAGAACAAATAACATACGGAAAACTTACTGAGCACAAACTGCTAAACAGAGAAAAAGGGGATAAAGATCTGCTCCGTCCAGGATGTGGACAGCGTTTCACCGGCTGTCAGCGTCGGAGGCTGCCTGACACCACCGACCGCCGGGACCGATAATTCAGCGGCGTTAAACCGTGTACGTGCTCTCACGGTGAGTTCAGGAACCCGCACGGCGAATTTCCCACAGCACCTGAAGATGCAAATGAGACCGGATATGACGGCATAGCCACCCAGAGCCAAACTTTAGCAGCACATCCGTGGTAGCATTAGCTGTAGCATGACAGCTAAACCGACAGCATTCCACTAGAAAAGGGACAAAAACGCGTTTTCTTGTCTGTCTCCACGTTAGCGTGGACTTTACACACGGAGGTAACGCTGGCTCTTACTCTTTCGTGCGCAGAAATAAACTGTTACTGTGCAGTTACGTTACCGTTACCGTTACCGTTACCTAGCCCAGTTGTTTTTGTCTGTAGCTAGCAGCTTTGCTAACGTGTGAATTGGCCGGTTCTGTGGCTCACAGGTGATTAAAGGGCGAACCGTCCGTGAACAGGTGTTATTAGGTTGTCGGCAGTGTGTTGTAGCATTACGTAGGCCGCATGTAGTCGAGCACAGAGTCGATTCGTTAGTCTCGCTGTTACATGAGAGCTAAAAAACTGGCTGACGTTGTCGGTCAGCGTCCCGCCGTTTGGACCGACCGAGCTCCGACAGCTGGCTGAGGACCCCTGCTGTCTAACTCGAGCTGACGTCACCTCGCAGAAACGTGTTGTAACGGGTCAAAGGTGTGACGTGACACTGACCGAGAGCTGCTGTGTTCCCCCTCAGTGCTGAGGAATGGTCTGACCGCAGCCAGCATGCACAGCCGTCTGCAGGAGCTGAAGAAGGAAGAGGAGACTCTCCTCAAAATCAAAGTCATGCTTCAAGACCAGCTGAACAGGCTGAAGGTGAGAGAGAGAGAGCCGTTACAGCCCGTGTGTGTTCGGGCTCTGTACTCACTGTGTGTCCGCTGTGTTTCAGTTCGAAGAGGGGGCCTTGAAATCCATCATCAGCGCTCAAACAGAGGAAGGAAACTCGGAGCGCTTGTCCCCGGACACAGAGGTAAACCTCAAACCCTGGCTGTCATTCATGTTATTGTCAATGTGGTGCCTGCGTTTGCTCACACACACACACACACACACATATTTACAAGAGACACCATGCTAGTACCAGGTGGGACCCCTTCGCCTTCAGGTTCTGCTCCGTGTTGACGGGACAGCATCACACGGTCGCTGCAGATGTGTGGCAGCACGTCCATGATGTGAACGTCCCGTTCCACCACATGGTGACTGGAGGTCACTGGAGTTCAGTGAACTCACTGTCACGTTCAAGACACCAGTTTGAGACGATCTGAGCTTTGTGACACGGCGTGTTATCCTGCTGAAAGTAGCCATCAGAAGATGGAACACTGTGGTCATAAAGGGATGGACACGGTCAGCAACAATACTCAGGTAGGCTGTGGCGTTTAAACGACGCTCAGTTGGTACTAAGGGGCCCAAAGTGTGCCAAGAAAATATCCCCCACACCATCACACCACCACCAGCAGCCTGAACTGTTGATACAAGGCGGGATGGATCCATGCTGTCATGTTGTGACCTGACCATCTGAATGTTGCAGCAGAAATCGAGACTCATCAGACCAGGCGACATTTTTCCAATCTTCTGTCGTCCAGTTTTGAGCCTGTGCAAACTGTAGCCTCAGTTTCCTGTTCTTAGCTGACAGGCGTGACACCCGATGTGGTCTTCTGCTGCTGAAGCCCGTCTGCTTCAAGGTTCGACATGTTCAGAGACGGTCTTCTGCATACATTGGTTGTAACGAGCGGTTATTTGAGTCACTGTTGCCTTTCTGTCATCTCGAACCAGCCGGGCCGTTCTCCTCTGACCTCTGGCATCGACAAGAGAACTGCAGCTCACTGGATACTTTCTCTTTTTCAGACCATTCTCTGTAAACCCTAGACATGGTTGCGCGTGAAAATCCAAGTAGATCAGCAGCTTCTGAAATACTCAGACCAGCCCGTCTGGCACCAACAACCGTGCCACATTCAAAGTCACTTAAACCGTCGTTCTTCCCCATTCTGATGCTCGGTTTGAACTTCAGCAGGTCATCTTGACCATGTCTACATGTCTACATGTACTGAGCTGCTGCCATGTGATTGGCTGATTAGATATTTGCGTTAACGAGCAGTTGAACAGGTGTCTCTAATAAAGTGGCTGACGAGTGTATACTTTAACTATAGAGGTAAAAGGTCTTCACTGTGTTTATTGTGGTTTTATTGTGTCCACTGCTTTAATGTGGCATTTTGTGGGGCTTTGACAGGAAGTTTATAAATGTCATCAAGGGTTCAAATCCACAAAGCATTACTTTATTCGCACTGACAGGCCTACATCAGAATTGGTTTGATTATGACATTTTGTATAAGTTTGAATCCTTTATACCAAATACAAGTACTAGGAGGGAAAGGAGAATATTACCATCTGAATTATGGGTCCAAAAACAGCATTAAAATTGTACTTAAGTACAACACAGCCACTGAGTAATGGTACTCAGTTACATGCCACCGCTGGTGAATTCTCAAGTCGACATTCATGGGAAGGAAAAAAAGCATCTTTATTTGCTTAAGTGCTTTTTAATGGATGACCAAAAAAAACAAACAAACAAAAAAAACCTAACATTACAAAGTTTATGTAAGAACAAAATAACTTAAGGTTTTATTACCTTCATCACTTCATCTTATTTTAGTCTTGACCAAACATGTGGGAATTTAAAGTTGTGTTTACATTTTTCCTCATGTTTTCGCGTGTTACCAAGTTGTTAAACCAAAGGCAAAAATACGTAAGCTGACGTCACTTGACAGTTCGCAGGATCCCTGCCCAAAAACAAGTTCAACATTCATTTTCAGCTCCTCTCGCCTCCCTGATGCGAGCTGCTAGCTTAGACACACACACAGATGCTCTCCTTCAAAGTGTGTGTGTGGCTCGTTTACCTTCATCCGGCTGCTGCGGTGCAGGCTGTACACACATACCCGGAATCCAAGCAGCCTCATCGGGGAAGACCGTCCGCCGAGCCTCCCCCCTCACATGTTCTCCTCCGCAGCTCATGGATGTGAGACTGAAGAACTGGATGCCGAGGAAGAGGAGGAGGAGGAGGAGGAGGAGCCTCGTTCATCCCTGTGAAAGCTGCTCCGTGGCGCGCAGGTCTCTCTCTCTCTCTGTCTGTCTCTCTCTCTCTCTGTCTCTGTCTCTCTGTCTGTCTCTCTGTCTCTCTCTCTCTCTCTCTCTGTCTCTCTGTCTCTCTCTCTTTTTATTTATGTGTGTGCGTGTGTGTGTGTCTGTCTGTCTCTCTCTCCCTGT
>JAQLOL010014835.1:0-10248 GCA_029783665.1 Naso thynnoides
ACATGATGTCACACAATTTTTAATTCTCCAGTCAATTAATTATATGAGCTGGATCATTCATGAGACTCTTAGGTTGGATTATACAGGCCTCCACTGTAGAAACTTCTTGGAATCAACTTTTCTGCACAAACAAGTGTGTTAATCACCCTATTGACACCTTTATAACAGGAGAAGATTCCTTTACCCTGTGCTGGACCTCCTGATTGGCTAAAAGTTTGGTCGCCCTGGAGACAAATCCTCTGTCCCCCTCTCCTGCATCTGGAATTGATTTAACTTACACGTAACCTTGTGTACCTACACACACGTCTTTTCAAATGTTGTGTTTAAACGTTGTGTTATGCAACTTGAAGTATCTCCATTTATCCATAACAAGACAAACTTGTTGATTCATTAAGACAATAAGTATTGATAAAATAATTGACTTCCTCATCACAATGTGACTGAGTAAAGTTCTCCATCACCCTTTCACCCTACTCCTAAGCTCACAGAGAAACTCTAGAATGTCTAGGATCATAAATCACAGGACTCGCCTTACACAGAGTCTCCGCACATCTATCCTTACAGAAATGTTGAAACCACCATTAAATAACAGTTTTATCCACTTTTATGTAACAAAATTTTGTGTCAAATATATTTTTATTTAGAATTAGTGAAAATCTTATCTTTCTAATATGGTATCACCAAGTTTACATTTTATTTTCTTTCCAACCATTACTTAGATTTTCTACAACGCATTTTTGAAGAGATAATTGTGTTTTAGTTTCATAGCAAATGTTTACTCGTTCATAAAGTCACATCTAAGTGTGATAGTAAGTAACACGACTGTTTTATAGTTTTTTATCTCAATATGTGAAACTTTTCCGTCAATTTTTGTTATATTAGATGAATCCACTGTATAAGACTTTTTTCCTTTAAAGTTTCTACATGTTTTATGTGCGTTGCTCATGATAGAAGTCTGAACAACAGTTTGAGTAATTACATTATGTTTGTATCACAGTAGAAGTAATGAATGCTTTGTGTCTTAAAAATATCATTAAACCATCTATTTTGGTACAAATGTTATTTCTCATCACACCTTGAATATTTCATGTATGTTGGTGGTACATGGTAAAAAGGAGAGTAATTATTTAGGTGCAAAACCTCATTTTACAAGTTAAAGTCCTTTTCTCTCATAACTGCACGAATACTCTGCTCTGAAGACAAAGAGATTCTTATCATGTTGTAAATCAGATATACACCGATCCCTCACTGGCTGAGCACCCGAAAGGCAAAACTTCCTGCAACAATATGCAGACCCCTCATTGGCAGAGAACCTTCAGGGGCCGTATCAGCTAGGGCGTTTTTAATACCGACGCACCATAGCTTTTGTGCTCCTTTTTACTCTTTTTCCCTTTTTACACTTTTGAGGTTTCTTTCCCTTCTCTCTCTCTTGTCTCAAAGACACCCTAAAGTTCTCCGCCGTGTGCAGGCCACACTGTTCATCCTCAATTTTACCAAACGTGTTTAGAAAAAGTTTAGTCTGTCTTCTTTTTCCTTTGTGTAACTTCTATTGAACAATTGTTAATTTTTGCAAAAAGTTTTTCTTTTAGCCAAGCTAATTTAAAGCAGAGTTAAGTTTTAATATTTTTCCATAATGAACTTTGAAACATTTTTGTAAGTTTGCCACGTGATTCAAACTATAACTTTTATATAACTATTTAAGTTCTTCAATTTTTGAGCATCACCTAAGAGGAGTCACTGAAGCAACTGCATTTTTAAGCATCCTGAAGAGAACCACTTCTCCTGAAGAAAGTCAACAGACGCCTGCCGTAAGCACTGGAGAGAGCGAGACCCCATTAGGACCAACTGCAGTTCGGCCATTCAGAACCATATGCCAGCATTTCCACCGCTTGGAAGACATTCAACCTGTGGGAGAGCTGTGCACTGAACTTCACCTCCTCCTCTCATCCACTTGCGACGGCCAGAGCCTTCACGTGAGCTCAACTCAGTTGCTTAACGAGGTGATGTCTGCAATCGTTAATTTAGCTTCATCTAAATTTAAGACGATAGTTTACTGATCTAATCATCTAATCAAAAATCAGTTTCCAAACATCTCATTTGTAGCATCGAGTTTCATCCTTTTTCATCATCAGCCGTTAGCCTACTCAGTACTTAAACTTTCATTTCACTTCATTTCATTTAGGCCTACTCAATCTTAATTGTTGTGATTGTTGTTAGTGATTGGAGCTCTATTGACAGTAAGAAACCAGCAGATCCCTTATCACAGTCAAAAACTTACGTACCTTGAGATAATTGCCTGGTTCTCTTGTTTTTGTCCATAACCATATATTTCACATCATTAATTTCTTCCTGAATTAATGATAACATTGACTAGATAACTGCGGGAGGTGGCGCCCAACTAACTTTTCTGTCTGAACCAGGCCAATCAAATTTTATAACTCTTCAATATTAATAGGCTTGTCTTATTAATATTGAGCATTTAGTGTTTTCCACTACAACCTATTAACGCAAGGAGCTAATGCTCCCTGCACCATGACCCAAAAGCTCTCTGTGTGTGCACATAGAGTGCCCTCGTTGAAGCCCCCTGCAGTTTTTGGACCACTTACTGTGACTGTCCCATAACATTCAGCTCAGTTCTTTCAGGGGCAAGGCCCAGTGCCTTTGGGGAGGGATAGACCAGAGTTCCCTGTGCCTGTACCTGTACCTGTGGCAACACACTGGGAGTTCCAATGGTGTCCCACTCCACGATGGAGGGGGAGGATTCCAGAAAATTAAGTTATGAGAAACCAAAATGAGACCACCTAGAAAAACAGGAAAATGATAGGGATCAGGATAAGGATTGCTTTGGTTATGTTGTTAATGAAACAATTACAGGAAGTAACTTCAAAGCCCAGTTTGGACCAAAGATTCGTGACACAACAAGACAGTTTAAGAGCATCGCACGGGGGTAGTGTGAACTGATAGGTACATCACAGCTGATGCCATTGCAAAGAGTCTCCAAAGACTGAACTTGTCAAACTTCAAGTTCTATTATATAATGCAATGCAATACTCTGCCAATTAGCAACCAGCATTGCACTGTTTCAAAATTGGCAGTACGTTACAATGGATGTTGTTTATCTTCCTTCAGTCTTCAATGGGCCTAGCTCTCCTGCTTCTGTCTGTGCCAAAATCTCCTAAAATGATGTCAAATGATTTTACATCATTTGTGAAAGTTTGGGCATGCCTGCCTGCTCTGAACTACAACTTCTCATCCAGGCAAGTGAGTGCCACGTTTGCTTTGTGAGGAATTTAACACTCTGCCAGACCAAAAGACCCTCTTTACTAAAAAACTATGCAATATTAAATAAAAGAACATTTGGACACGACGGATAACAACCTTGGAGACCCGATTACTACAAGCAGGGTGGTTGCCGCACAACTACAGTCCCACCTTGACACAAACAACCTCCATGAACCCTTTCAATCCGGTTTCCATCCAAAACACAGCACTGAAACAGCCCTGGTCAAAATCACTAACGACCTCCTCCATGCAGCTGACTCCAGACTACTTACCATTCTCGTCCTCCTCGACCTCAGCGCAGCATTTGACACCATCTCCCACACACTACTCCTGGACCGCCTGGGTCCATGGGTGCTGCACTTTGCTGGTTTACTTCGTACCTCACTGACTGCCAACAATTCGTGCAAATAAGGGACCACATGTCTGGGTGTTCGGGTGTTTCACTGGGTGTCCGCCAGGGGTCAGTCATGGGTCCACTCCTCTTCAGCATCTACCTCCTCCCCGTGGGCACAATACTCTGTCACCATGGGATCAATTTTGACTGCTATGCCGATGACACACAGGTCTACATCTCCTCCAAACCCACCGCTGCCATGCCTCCCACCTCCCTCACCACCTGCCTGGAAGACATCCGGGGCTGGATGAGCAGGAACTTCCTGAAGCTCAACGGCAATAAAACAGAGGCCCTGCTCATTGGCCCCAAATCCACCCTCACCAAATCTCAACACACCCTAGCCACACCCCTCATCATCAACAGATTCCCTGTAACCTTCTCCCCCCAAGTCAAGAGCCTCGGCATCACTCTGGACAGCACCCTCTCATTTGCACCTCATATTCAAAACATCACCCAGACTGCCTTCTTCCACCTCTGAAACATCTCCAGACTCCGCCCATCACTGTCCCAATCCAGCACCGAAATCCCGGTTTATTCAATCGTGACTTCCCGCAACGATTATTGCAATGCCCTACTCACCGGACTCCCCACCAAACTCATCAACAGACTGTAAATTACTCGGAACTCAGCCACCCGGATCATAACTTGCACCAAATCGTCTGACCACATCACCCCTATTCTCATCCAACTTCACTGGCTCCAGGTATTCTTTCCACATCCACTACAAAAACCTTCTCCTCCCCTACAAAGCTCTCCACAATCTAGCCCCCTCTTACCTCTGCAACCTCCTCCAAGATTACAGCCCCTCCTGCACCCTCCGCTCAACCTCTGCAGGACTATTAACCTTCCCCACATTACGCCTCAGCACCATGGGTGCCCGAGCCTTCAGCTGCTCGGCACCCACACTTTGGAACTCCCTTCCACCACACATAAGACAGTCAGACTCCGTCACAACATTCAAATCCAAACTCAAAACCCACTTGTTCAAACTGGCATATTCACTCTGACACTGCACTACACTTGTTTTTAGGTTGATGTCTGGTTTTAATAATGTTTGATGTTTTATTTTTATGCTTTTATTTTCTGCAGGCGCCATCAAATAAAATGTACTATTATTATTATTATTAATATTATTGTGAACCCCTGAGGGGGTGGGCACCACTCCAATATAATGGTAGGGTCAACACCAGACTTTCTGAAGCCTCTGCTCCCTGACCATGGCTCCGTATATTTGCTAGCGTGTCATTCCAAAATGACGATGCAAATCATATTCTTTTTCCTATTTTTCTCTTTTCTTTTTGTCTCATTGTAAATAAGACACACAGGCTTCTCTTTACACTTGCTATGGAAGGACTGAGTCTCCCACCTTTCTTGAAATTGTCTGCCTTCGACATCAACTTTTCCTTTTCGTGTCACTCTTTGTTAGCTACCTGGCTAGCTTGCAGGTGTAGTGGAAATGGCTGCAGACAACAGCTACAACCATGCGGGCCAAAATTTATTGAAAACCAAAACTGATATGCCAGGCCAGATCAAAGAGAAAAAAAAAGGCCTGAGGCAGGTTTGCCTCCGCCTCCATCAGTGCCTAAAAGCAAACACTGTACAAGAAGCAGTAAAACATTCAGCGGAATCATCTTACGGCTTAGCCACCAGGAGCTGTTAGCTCGCAAGCAAACAATTGTTAGCTTGTGGGTTTGTGAACTAAACTGATCATCGGCTATTACAGCTTGCAATCAGCTTCATTTTTAACAAGTCAGAGGTTGTTTTTTCAAATTGTCTTGAACGCAACAGAAGTCATGGTGCTGAATCACTGAACCAATGATGTCTTGAAAAAAATCATGCAATCCACTTTTCAGAGGAGAGAGGCCTCTAGGAGCAGCTTCCCCTGCACGAAACACAAAACTTTTTGTGAGCCTGCTCAACACAAACTATGAAGCCTGTCAGTTACTATTTCAAAACAGTGAATGGGAAAGCAAGTCAGTTTCAGGAGTTAAACATGACAAAACCGCCGCCAACACAGATGTAGGTTTGTTTATAATAGCTCAAAGCAGCTGCAGAGGTCAGAGGTTAGCACCTTCTCATTCTAAGGGTGGATTGCACCAACAAGGATTAAATTAATCTAGGTTTAGTGCTAATCAGAGTTTAGTAAAAACTAGGTTTAAAATGAGACAATCCAGGTTTAAAATTAAACCGAGCTCTGTTGCACAATGTAAAATTAATCTCTGTTTAGTTAAACCAGATTTAATGATGTTAAACCTAGATTACACAGAGTTTAATCAATACAAGGGTGCTTGCTTACCCTAATTAAAATAAATACACAAAAAAAAGGCTACACATACAAATAAATACATTTGTGTTTTACCGGAACCTAATAAAACTAAGGACAGAAAACTGTTAACCCAGCTGCTTCACCTACTTTCGCAAGAGACGTTAACGTTACATTGTTTCCAAGAGACGTTACATTGTTTGCTAGACAAAAAGCTATTAGTCAGCTAAACTAGCTCCATGATGGCTTGGCAGAGAGGCTCAAATTTCTCCTCCTTTAAGAAACGCTTGTTGGCCGAATTGATGGAGCAATATGGCCAAATTATTGAAGATAAAAAAAAACGACAGCAGCACAGTGAAGAAAAAAGAGACCGTCTGGCAGCAACTGGCCGATTGTTTTAACAGAGCAACCGGGGTGAAAGAAAAAAGAGACATTACTCAGCTTAAAGCTTGCTAAAAAAAACATGAAATCAAAGGCAAAAAAGGATGCAGCAAGTGTACGATGGGAGATGTTCACCACAGGAGGAGGGTCTCCAGCCCTAAAAGATGATCCGCTGTCGGAGAAGATAAATAGCCTCATTTCCCAGCAGATGGAGCCCCAAAAAACCCTTAGGATGATGACCGTGTCCTGGACCAGCTCGTATCTGACTCCCTCGGAGAAGCAGGTAACTTTGGCCCTAATCTATATTAATTAGTAATAACTAAACATGCACATTAGTATCTGTCCTTCATATTTATATACATTTTCTTTTATGTTTAACCAGACGTTACTATTACCCTGCAGCCAGTGGAGTTAGAGGAGCTTCAGCAAGTCAGTGCTGCTCCTAGGCCAGTCTCTAATCTCCCCTTCATCAGCAAGATCCTGGAAAAAGCTGTTGCTGCCCAGCCCCATCAGCACCTGTCTGATAATGACCTGTATGAAACTTTTCAATCAGCCTACAGGGTCCACCACAGCACAGAAACCACTCTGGTCAAGATCAAAAATGACCTTCTCATTGCTGCTGATTCGGGTTGCATCAGCATCCTGGTTCTGCTGAACCTGACTGCTGGCTTTGACACGGTTTCTCATTCCATCCTTCTCAAACGCCTTTCTACTCACCTTGGTCTCACTGGTACTGCTCTGTCCTGGTTCACTTCATACTTGTCTGACAGAAAACAGTTTGTCTCGTTTAATGGATCCAGCTCCCACCCTGCCCCAGTTAACCATGGTGTGCCACAAGGTTCCGTACTTGATCCCCTCCTCTTCACTGTCTACATCCTCCCACTGGGCCAGATCATCATCATCACCATAGTTTGAATTCCCACTGTTACGCTGACGATACCCAACTCTATCTCAGCACATCACCATCCACCCAGCTCCCTCCACAATCCCTCATCAACTGCCTGCATGAAATAAAAGTCTGGATGACCACCAACCTGCTCAAACTCAACAGTCAGAAATCAGACCTCATGGTTGTTGCCCCCAAGACTCTGCTCTGCAAAGCAGATGATCTGGTCTTCAGGGTTGATGGCTCCTGCATCTCTGTCCTCTGAGGTCTGGGTGTTATTTTGGACTTCACACTCTCATTTGACACACACATTAAATCTGTCACCAAATCTGCCTTCTTCCATCTTCGGAACATTTCCAGGCTCCGTCCATCATTCACTGATTCAGTTGCTGAGACTCTCATACATTCATTCATCACCTCACGTCTGGACTATTATAATGCTGTGTTGTATGGGGTCCCCAATAAAACACTGGACAGACTTCAACATGTTCAAAACTCAGCTGTCAGGGTTCTTATTCGGACCAAACACTGGCAGCACATCACCCCCACACTCAAACAGCGACACTGGCCTTCGGTTAAGTTCAGCATCATTCTGCTGACATCTGCCTCCTGTCCATTCCCCGCACCAGGAGCCGAACCTTTGGGAGCAGGGCCTTTAGTGTGGCTGCTCCCACCCTTTGGAAATTGCTACCCCAGGACATTCGCCAAGCACCAACTAAGGACTCTTTTAAAAGCAGATTGAAGAGGCACCTGTTTCTGTAGGCTTTTGCAGACTAAATGTGTGTTTGTCTGTGCTGTACTGTTGTGTGTTTTTTTTGTTTCTGTTAAAGCGACCTTGGGTTTTGTGAAAGGCGCTATACAAAACTGAGTTATTATTATTTTATTAATAATAAATATTAAGTGTTAAAAAGTAGCAAAAAGTGATCTCAAGATTTGCCTCTCAAGTTGAGGTGTATTATTATGTCTGTGACCGCTTGTTTAAGGGTTAGGGTTAGGGTTAGTATTAGTTATAGTTATAGTATAGTTAGTATATAGTATTATAGATGTAGGGTTGAATGAGAGTTTGAAACGATTACTTTTGTATCTGCTGGCTCTGAAGCATTTTCCTGATTTAGGAGGGTTCATATTCATAATGGAGTATGTTAGTTGGGTCATTGAGGATTCTGTGTGCCTGTTTTATTACTTTTACATTGTAGATGGATTGAAGAGATGGATATCCTTTATGTCCAAAGATTTTCATAGCAGTTTTCACCAGAGTTACAATTTTGTTTTTTAACTGGACGGTTAAGGTGCCAAACCTGGCTGCCATGCCATATCTAATGAGATTTTGGAGTACAGCAAAGTAAAAAATAATAACATGTTCTTTACATTGACACCAAACAGTTTCAACCTCCTGAGAAAGTGAATTCTTTGAGCCAGTTTGCCACAAAGGAACTCCACATGATCACACCATTTAGGTTTGTTGTCCATAATTGTTCAAAGATTGCAGAGTTGTTGATTTTAACAGTGTCATGGCCTCTCAACCCTTGAGGATGAAATATCATTTCTTTAGATTTACCAGTGTATAGGATGAGGTGGTGGCTGTCACACCAAGATTTAAGAGAGGCGATATCCTTATGATACTGACAGGAACAGTCATCACAGTGCAGTAAGCTCAGTATAATTGTGTCATTTGAAAATTTAATGGTTGTATGGTTTGGTTGTTGCGGAGGAGAGAGGAGGTTGGCGTCAGAAGAACAGAGGCTATGGGGAGAGGTGTGATGGTGGAGGAGGTCAGTGAGGTATGAGGGGGCCTGGTGGTTGAGGTCTTTGAGGGTGAGGATCAGGATTTTGAATTGGATGCAGTAAGAGACAGAGAGCCGGTGGAGATTTTGAAGGACAGGGGTGATGTGCTCACATGATAGGCTTAAGTTGACCAGCATCATACAGTATGTTGCAATATGCCACTAGACAAAACAAGGGATGATGTAGTGCCCACATTGTATTGTAATTTGACATTCCTATGAAAAACAAAAAATACAACCTGGATTTAATATTAGTAGTAGGAGAGTTTCATTTGCTGGAGTCATGGTGGTAGAAATGGCGTACTATGGGGTAATCCATGTTGTTTGTTTTTATGGCTTGTGCGTGTTCACTGATGGGATCCTCCAGTCTACACTTGGTAGCATCCACAGGGGCAAGTGAAGCAGTAGACAGCATGAGTGGTGTTGCAGTTGATGAAATCTTTGTGTTGGTAAATGTGGTTTGTTTTTTTTAGGTCTGTGAACATGTTGGTACCTATGATCTCAGTGTTTACAGTTGCCGCATTTGTAAGTGCCCATGGGTCTTTTTAACCACAAGTTTATCTCTGTACAAGTTTGTCTCTGAGGGAAGGCACTCTCCTGTAAGAGAAGACAGGTGGATCTGGGCACAGTTTTTGAGGGCCCGATCACAGGCAAGAAATATTCCAGTTGGATTTGATGATTTGGTTGTTGCAGGGTGCCTGTGTATTGTTTGTTGTAGAGAAAAAGGTGTGGTGGACCCTTGTCATTTTGGTGTCATAGAGTAAAACTGTTCTGTCTTGTTTTGCAGCCCTCAGGTGGGCTTGTGAGATGAGGTGGGGTCTGTGGTTGCACTCTCCGACCCAGTCAGACAAAATGCAAGAATGGGCAGTGAAGTCCTCTTCCTTGCTGCATATTCCTCTAGAAATTGTCCATATGGGATGTCAGACTTTAAGTGGGGGGTGGTGAGCGTTGGTGGTGGAAGCTATCAGCATGCAGAAGAGTGTTGTGTTCTGTGCTTTTCTTGAAGATCGTGGTGTATAGCTGCCCGTCTTCTGCCTTGAAGATGGTGAGGTCCAGAGAGTTAATTTTTTCTTTGGAGTGCACCAGGGACAGTTTAATGTTTTCATTGTTAGAGTTCAGGAGGTATTCCATCAAAGTCGCTAAGAAAATCGAGACTATGGTGTAATCTTGAAGCTTGAATGAACGGCAACTCCAAACCAAGCCCCAACCTGTTCCATCAAACGAGATCAGCTGGCTCCACTTGACGCTAATTCCAGCC